>VYXB01002517.1:425871-484127 GCA_013397135.1 Pachyramphus minor
CCCCCGGCTGGGACTGTGGGGGGGGGGGGGGGAGAGAACTATATTTGCCCAAGTAGTGACAAGGACTGAGCAGATCAGGCTGTAATCAAGATGGACAGGGATTAAATTCCTCCACTGAGTCCCATGCTGTATTCAAGCTATCTTTTTAACAGGTTAGGTTTGCTCAAAGCAGTCCTGGCTCCCACATATAGTACTATCCTGCACAGAAAGAACTGTCCCTCCTGTTTATCAGGATTTTCAGCGTAATTTTCAGCCTTCCACGAGTTCAGAAGGAGACATAAGAGTCTCTGAACTTTGTTCCTTGGAGCAAAATGCATAGCCTGATGTCAGTGCCTTAGCTCCCAGGGAGCACAGGCAGTTAATTAGGTGCCAAAATGGAACACATCAATAGTTAACATACCTAGAGCTAACCCAAAGGGAAGCTTTCGATCCTTGGGATGTGCCTCTTTCTGAGGCTCAACACTGCTAACCAGGAAATGCCTCCCTTCCCACCATGATTCATGGCCTGACATCTCCTGAGAAAAAAAACTCATAAGCCCCTTCATTTAAAAAGCAGAGATCAGGTTTTGAGCACAGTGAGAGGAGGGCGTGATGGCTGCATCCGTCCTCTGAGCAGCAGAGGGGCTGGGAAGTTCATCCAGCATACAGACAGCAAATTCCATAGCTTCTGCTCAAGAGGAGAGAAATGTGCACCACCATTATTTTCCTAGGAAAATAAGGAGCCTCCAGACGACTCCTGCCTAAGCCCTCTCCAACACCTCTTCCTTAAATGTATTCCTCTGTGCAAAACAGAATCCAAAATTCAGGATACTCATGTGGGAGGAGAGGTTTTCCTAAGTCCCCGCCCTAAAACTGTTTTGTTTTGCCCACGACCTGGTTATTATAATAATACAAAATAGTTTTGGAGCAGGAATCACACCCTGGGATGCCTCCTTTGGTCTCCCCAACTATTTAGACTACATTCATAAACAGAAAAGAGACCACAGCAGTTATTCTGCACAATCTCCTATCATACTAAAAGTCCAGAAGGATCCAGGAAATGTTTATCCTATAGGCCACAAAACATGACCCAATTTCCTATCCAAATGCAAAATAAAATGCAAAATCCTGCCTGGTAAAATCTTGGCGGAATAGGGAGTGAGAAGGGGGGTTCTCCTCCCAGCTGCCCTGGGGAGGCACAGCAGAGAGGGAAATGGCATGCAGAGTCCCTGTGGGACAAGGAGACACATGAGCTGCTCTGGCTCAGCCAAGACCAAAGTGTGATGAGAGCACAGAAACAGGCTCTTGGGCATCAGTAAAGTCCAAAACTGTTAAGCACCTCCCAGCTTGGTGACAGTTGTGCAGGGCTTTTGCAGGTCTTTTTTGAAGCCAACATCCCTCTGAAATTTTGGGGGATTGGACCCTAAATCTTTTTAGCTTTTATTTTAAAGAACATTGGTAGCATTTACATATTTTAGGCACATACATACATGCAGCTGTGCATTTCAAAGTAATCTGTTGTGCTATAAGCCAAAACAGGATTTGAGTCATGCGGGGTTTTAAAGATAAAGCATTGATTTATCTAAAGAAATCTGTCTAAAGAAAATTGGCTTCATACATATGCAAGGAGAACTGCTTAGCACAGATCCTCTTCTTCTGCCCCACAGAGTTGGGCATCAAGTTCCTTTCTAGCTTGAATTTCAGGAGTACAAAATGAAAAATTAGGGAAATTAGAATGTCAAAAGAAGGATGCAGAAAAAGCCAGTTCAGTGCTTAGCTAATGAAGTTGCGGTTGGATCCCATGCCATGGCACAGGGACAATGCTACACGGCCTTTTTAAGACTGCCATTATTTTTAGTTCTTTCCTTATCATTGTCTTGCACAAACAAGTTCTTGGTTCACAATCAGAAAAAACAACTAAAACAAATCATCTCAGAGCCACAGTCATACAAACTAAATGTCACTGAAATCAGTTTCACGAATTTGTGAGTATTAGAAGTTTGCACTTTGAGGAAGCAACTGAGGAAATGCTAGGTCCATTCCTGAGGATTTTAAACTGCACTATATTTAAGCCTTATCTCAAGCATTACCTTCAGAAGCTGGAAGCACCAGAAACATTTGTTCTTCACAACAGACACAGACATTTACATTCCCTCAACACTGCTGTGTCCCAGGCACCAGATGCCTGACGTCCCTGACACACAACACACACAGATAAAGTCAATTATATGGTACATGTTCCCAAGACTCAAGTCTTTTGTGGATCTGATAGGCAGCAAAATGAATATGCATATTTAAATGAAATTCCTCTAAAAACACAGTAAGCATCCAAGACCACATATAACCCAGGACAACAATATGATGTACCATTTTTAATTCCTAAAAGAAAACAGCAAAGTTAAGAACTCAGCTAGAAACCACAAAAATGACACAAAAGAGGGTTGACACTGCATAGGAGTCCAGAGCGCCAAGGCAGAGCCAAGGGCTGCAAAGGCCACACTCTGCTCCCAGCCGTGCCAGCGTAAAACACAAAGATCCCTTCCCTGACCTCTTTGTGGATCTCCTCACAGTTCACTTGGATGATTTGGCGTGTTCAGGCCACCAAGATCCCTGAGCCCCCACAAACACCTCCTCCAGAAAGCCTCATTTCTGCACCACATGCTCTTGCACTATGAGGTGACAGCCGCAGGGAAAACCTTTACCTTACCATTTCTTCTGCACACAAGCATAACAAAAGTAGGGTTTCTGTTTGAAAAAAAAATGCCAGTTTAATAGCTCCAACACACAACTACCACAAAAAGCTCTGGAGAGCTGGATACCACAGCCCACATCCAGCATGCCCCCAGAGCCACCCAGGGCTCAGCTGGGAGTTACCCCCTCATCCTTTCCTGCTGGCTGCAAGTTCATGGGGTGTACATAAAAATTCCAGTGACCAAAAAAATTCCAAACAGCTCCAGGTTTGGCTGAAAACACCCCAGTCCTTTATCTTTAGTGTAGTTTTACATGCAAATTGTAGGCAGACAGGCCTTTACGAGACCTCTACTAGAATTATTTGTAAACCCTCACTCTCCCATCCTACAAATAGTAGGATATGAGGTGTTTTTTCAGTGATTTTTGGGAGGTATTCTGATGTCTTTTCTCTGTGTGTCAGCAAGCTTTTCATCTGTGCTCCTTAATTACAGGGCCTACAGTCAGAGATGTTTTCTACTACAGAAAACAGGATTTCTTAGATAAAATATGAAAAGCAATCCATGTGAAACTGTATTGAGAGAGCTGAAATTGAGCCTCTTGATTTTATTATTCTGTTCACTTATAATTATTATGTTATTTAAATATTATAATTATAATTTAAATTATTATTATTATTATTTAAATAGCACTCAAAATACAGGCAGTAGTTTCTAGTGAAAACATGGACATAGAGTCTTTGTCCCAGAGAGCTGACACTGCAACTTCTGTGTTAAGACCAATTGTTATTTAAAATGTATAAGATCACTAGTCTCCAATAGACTGTTTTTCTTCTCCTTCTGCTTGGGGGTTTCCTTTCAGAGGGGTGAAGTAAGACTGATTATACTGATAACCCTCTCTCACAAGCCCTTTTCTGGAACACTATCTTCCAAATTAGCCAGAGGTTGAGCTCTGTGGGCAGAGAGCTGTTTGTGAAATATTTATATTTAGTAAGCAATCATATTAGAGCTGATTTGACGCATTTACAGTTTATTTATAAGCTGATAATTTTAAAAATCAATTATATATGTGAAAAAATACACACTTTCAGAGAATATTCCATGAAACTCCAAACTATGATGCAATGTATCTACCTTATATAGCTTTGACTTCGCTTTTTAATTATTTTCTTTATGTGCTCATAGAATTTATTTAGATGTTACTACAAATCTATAGGGGATAAAGCCTTCTCACCCAGCAGTTCTCTAATTCAGGTTAAGTGTGTAGTACCAGAATGATATGATATCATATAGTACCAAACAGCAGAGATTTACATGGCACAAAGTATATTGTATTTAACTTCAAAATACGAAGCAGTATCTACAGACTGGAGAGCAGAAAACAGGTATAAGGAAATGTACCAGTATTGCTGAAATAGAACAGAGAGTAACAAGTCAGAAATCACACGGCATTAAAGTAATTTGCCTTATCTGATATATTTAACTGCAGCTATAGTTATTAAGATGAAAAAATCATCAAGCTGCCTTTCACAACTTAATCCCTATTTACTGTATGCATTTCTCTCAGTAATGCCCTCTATTTAATCTAAATTTCTGTTCATTTAATAAATTCATTTCTTTACAGTGTATGATCCAGGTCTGAGACTCCACACAGGAACATGCATTTGCTCAAAACAATCCTTTATCACTAAGGGTGTTTTTTTCCTAGGGTGGAAATACTTATCTAAGCTTGTTTTTAAAAATTATAACTTGGGAGCCAAATTTAGAATTTAAATTACCCTTTAAAAACAAATCAAAAGTGAAAGGCCAGGCTTTACCCTTCCTTGAATTCAAAGACTCCCAGCAAGACCTTCATGCACTACACAGTCAGACATTTTCTCCCAGATAAAATTTCAAGCACTGAAGGAAAAAATACTTAACGAAGATAGCTTACATTATATACTCACCCTTAGATCCCTGTTTAAATTCCATTCTTCCCCTCCCCAAGGTGATGCCAGTTTTCTCTGCTCTTAACCTTTCTCCCATATTGCACAATTAAGACAAACTTTTTTTTTTTTTTTTGGTGGCATTAAAGACGATGTTCTGATTTATCCTTATCCCGGTTGGTCCAAAGGTTACCATTTCACAAAGTATCCTAAGGACATTTTTATTACCAAGAAATATTTTGACAACAAGAACTATTTTTAACTCTGCTAAGCTCTGCTGAGTGTAAAATGTTGCACGGGGTGCTCAGCAGCCTAGGGGAATGCAGCTATCAATGGGGCTTGTTTTCTTTGCGCGAGAACAGCAGTCTGAATCTTCCAGCAACAAGACTCTGTACACACAGCACGTGATGTACATCTCATTACAAACCCAAAGGGTCAAAAGATAGGGGGAAAATCTCAGATCCGCCAACCCCAAGCTGGAGGTACGCAGGCACTGCTGGGGTTTGGGAGGGTTCTGCACACCTGTGACTTTCCAGGTCTCATACTGGGACATCCAAAACTGCCAGAGAAAATTAATTTGGACAAGAGATCAGCTAACCCATCAAGATGCTGCTGGCAATCTGCTCCAGGAGGGTGCCTCCAGGTGCTCTCCCTGCCTTCCCACACTTGCAGTATTGGAAGTGATTTAGCAGTGGCGCAAAATGGAATGTGAGCACACATCCCAGAAAAAGCGCAAGGGAGATTAGGCATAAGGTAAAGATGAGAGATGGAAGGGCCAGGGAGAGGAACGCTGGTGCCAGTTTGTAGCCCCAGCCATGACCTCAACTGCACAATGATGCTGGGCCAACAGGAGCAAGGCCCACCCCTCTGGCTGAGCAAGGCTGCTGGGAGCACATCAACACTCCAACAGACCTTCCTGGGGCGTAACGTGAGCTCTGGCATGGTGCATTTTCAGAGCAGCCAAGGGAACAGAGTGTTTTACCCCTCTGCAAACACCCAGGGGGGTGCTTAGGCACCATTTGCACGGTCAGCTAGCAGGACTTGTATAACACGTAGGGCTACACAAGCTCTCAGTTCAGGGGTTAACTCCCCCTTGGGAAATTCACTGCCCATATGTGCCTGCTCACTAGGATCTCCTATCAAAGCAACATTTTTCTCTTCTCTTTAACTACAAAATAATGTAGGTTACAACAGTGGCTGCTCCCTCCAGCAACCTGTGCTCTACCCTGGAGTCATTTTATATTACTCTCCCCAGTGTCCTAAACCAGGGCTGCAGAGTTTGTTCCAAATGTGGCTTTCATTCCATGCTAGAATAGCCTCCATTAGTGTAATATGTTGTGATCCTTATGGTATTCAAAGTGGAAGCCCACATCTTGTTTGCTTTTTAAACATTGCAAACCATCCTGCATTTCATCTGCGGATACTTCCCAGCACATGTCAGAATGTGCCATCCACTCGCCATGTATTAATGTTTCAAGAGTCTTTCTTAAAACATACATGAAATTTAGGCAGGATTTTGTTCCAGGAGTCCTCTGACTGTTTTGTGCAGTCAGAGAGAGTATTTTTCTTTCACAGACTGGATTTAATATACAGAAAGTTACTGCATCTGTTTCCAAATATTTTCTTTCTAATAGCATTATGAAAAAGTGGTGCCAAAATGTGTTCGTTCCTCTTTAAGGAGGAAACCTAATTTGGATTTCTTGATCCAGATCATCTTAACACCCAGGCTCAATTTTGCTTGCTAAAGCAATCTACAGGCTCCAACTAATACAAATTTAATCTGCAAGGCTTCCTGCTTGGGCTGAATGGGTCCAGCATGTCTTTGTTACAGGCTCCACACCACATCAGTAGCATCTGGTACTGATTGCAGATCTCAGACACTGTGCCTATGAGCTCCATGGGCAGGATCTTTCTTGAATTTTTGATCTGGTTTGGATTTTTTCCCTAAGCTATTTTTTTATCTTGTCGGATTGAAGATTTATGATTTTTCCTTAGCTTGGTGTTAATTTCTTTGAGATGTAATGCTTTCTTTTAGACCAGCCTGTGGTAGCTGACCATATCTGAGCATCCTGCGGGCCCATTTCTCCTTTTACATGGTCATAAACCAAGAGTCACCTTTTTAGTTAATCAATTTGCCCTGCCATAATGCTTACCCATATGAAAATGAGGAACTGCTCTGCTATCTCCTAGCATTTCAGATACCTCCTTCCCGTTCAATGATTATATATCCGCTTTACAAGGGATGAAAAATAATTTGCCTTTTGATTGTACTTAAAGAGAAGTATGTTGTGTGAGGAACAAATGCTTTTCCATAGTTTTAGGCTTTCATTTGGTAAGGTCTCAAGCCTTCCTCACAAGTCAAGAGCAGATTTTGCTATCAGCTGAAAGGGGAAAAAAAAATCAAACTTTAATAACCATACAGGAACATCAGATCAAGTGGCACAATCTAAAGGTTAGAAGTTCCAATATGCAGGTGACCTGAGGAAAAATAAGAGCAATGCTAAGTTTAAAACTTAAATATTCAATCAAGATATTTCTCCAGGACACAATTTTCAGGCTACTTTGATGAATGCCAGTGAAAGAGCAGGTGGCAAAACAAGACCAAGATGGAAACTCTCAGCCTGTCCTCATGTTCACTTTTTGGTCCCATTCCATGCACCAAGTTAATCCTTAGAAAAGGAGCCTGGAGAACTGAGCTGCAGAAACAGAATGTCCTGGACAACATGAACGGCAGCACAAACCTCCTCCCTGTGTCTGCACCTGGAACTGCTACACCACTCCTGCACATCACCCCTGGGATCCATGACTGACAAACTGGGGACCATAGAACAATGTGTGAAGTGAGCATGTGAAAAGGCAATGTTTGGGAGCTGGGGTAGGGAGATGCCCCCAGCATTACTAGACCATTCCCAGAATGTGTCCAGACAGTCATGCAATGTATTATATGGTTATATTTCATCCTGTTTTTCTTTTTTTCACATGCTTATCTTTTATACTGGTTCCTCTTCAGTTTCCCGGTAAGTCTGTTTGTACTTGCAAGGAAGTTTGCACCAAATAAGAGTTGTATTGAATAGGAAACCATTTCATCACATTTTCCCCAATAAAGCCCCTTTTTCCTCAATAAATACATATTCCCCTCTCCAAAGATGCCCTGCTAGACTTTTGCACTGTTTCAGCTCTAAAAGATAATACAGTGAGCATATAATATGCAAAGCTTTATAAACTAGAGTAAGCACTCCAACCAGAAAACTGGCAGCTCCATCAGGCTTGGCTTTGGACCTTCTCACTTCACAACAAATCTCAAATACCGTATCTGGAAATCAGACTTCAGCTGTCTGTTGGCTAGAGCACCACGACAAAAACAAGGCTGAGTGTTTTTTTGGGTTTTTTTTCCCCACAAAGCTAGCACTAGGTGCAGAAAAGGACAGGCTTTTGGCTTCAAGGGCTCGGAAAAACAGAATTCAGTCTTTCCATTCTGACATTATTCTAGGAAAACTCCACAGGTAAGTAAGTCTAACTTGTGTACACTGATGCATCTTGGAGACACTTGGGAAGACTGGATAATAGCTTAATTTATAACCAGGCAGGTATCTCCTAAGCTAGGGCTTATTTGTATTGCTCAAATGTACTTCTGCAGAAACAGGTATTTCAAAGAATTTTAGCCCTTATGAAGCTTCTCTGTCTTTATAACTCTCCAAGAGACAGGCAGGTACCTGGCAAGAAATGCTCCACTGTAAAACCCAGCATTTAATAAAGTGCTTTTCCCCCTGAGATCTCAAGCACCTGCAGAAATGAGAGCTGCTGTCATCACCTCCCTGTCACCAGGGCCATGACTTGTTCACAGTGTGGGGAAAAGGCTTGACCAGGAACCAACACATTTAAGTCCACACATGCTATCCATTAGACTGTAAGACCCTGACAGGACGTAAATACATAGCTCTAAGTCATACACAGTTTATGCAAAAATAATTTACACTTCAATGATTTAAAATAGAAGCATGAAGAAGAGAAATGGAAAGTAAAGACAGAACCAGCATGGGCTTGCTGCAGAGAGCAGCATGAGCTACAAGGAAGTAGTAAATGCCACTAAAATGTGAGGGAGTGAAAACTTAACATGGAATTAAAACTAGTTCTTTACATTGGGCTCATTCTAGATTCTTACACTAGCTTATGAGTCGGTATATAGCATGGTATCTGACATTTTTTAATCTAGGGGAGATCTTGACTTGGCTTCACAAAGTCACGCATGACTCCTCTAATGTAGGACATGGGCAGTGGATCCCAGGTGTGCTGCTGTGCATGTTGAAGATTATATAAAAAAGGAGAATATGCCTTCTCATATTCTTTAATACTATTATTGATATTATCATTAAATGAGAGAATATCCCTGAGGCTAGGAAAGCCTTGGGGAGTGTGGGAACTAACACCTGGACTCAGGATTGGTTTCATTGGTTATTAGAGCAGGTTGAACAATTTTAAGAGATAATGATATCTAATTTAATTACATATGAGACAAAACACTTCTGATTATTATTCAGCAAGCTAGAATTAATGAATTTCTAAATCCTTCTTCCATCCCAAATTTTTTCTACCCTCTTGTTGTTTATCACTTTTGTTTTGAAGCTCTGAAATCTACTTCTCTCAAGACAGATGTTTACTTCTCTGCTAACTTGAAAGACTTTTTTTTTAATGATGATGCCCCTTAAATTCATTTCCATGGTTTCTAATTTGAATCTCAGGTCATCACAGAAAGCATTTAAGTCACAAAATCATTCTAATAAAGCACTAAGATTCTGCCATTCTCATCCACTATTGAGAGTCCATTTATATATTTAAAGCAGAGCCCTGTTGTAAATCTATGTTGATTTTGAATTGTACACACCAGCCATTAACTTCTCATCCATTTGGCATCTCTACAATTTTTAAAACTATTATTTCTTTCTCCACTGCATAACTGGTGAATTCTTGAAATCTGGTTTATTTTAACCACACAGTTCATCCTGATGAAACTGGTTAGATTACTAAATATATTTCTGCTCTGCTGTATATACTGCTTACTTTCCAAATGCCGGCCACGATAGAAAAACAGATCAGAGAGGAGACTATTTTATGTTTTGTAGGGACAGATAAGGAGTGGCAGGAGGAAATTTGGAAGGCAAATTGGAGGGAAGTGGGACACAACTCCATTGAAGCCTGCAGTGTTATGGAATTGTCAGAGGACTTGGGTATAGCAGCAAGAAAGCTGCACTGCAGACCAATCACCAGCAAGGATGGAAGAAAGAGCAAGCAGGAGGAGACAAAACTGTGAACCTTGGTGGTTCCTTCAGGACCTGCAGCCAGGCAAGCGTGACATTGCCTGGGCTACCCACGTACAGAGATCCCAGCTCAGGGTGAATCAACCTCCCCACACACCTACAGACCCAAACATAGCTCCTTCCAGCCAAAGGCAAAGAATAATCCCCCTGTGATTAAGCATTAAGCTGTCAGCTAATTTAGACACCGTGAGATCTAAACAAAAACCCTAAACCAAGGCAGCGATTGTTCAAGCACGAAGCTTCTGATGCAGCATGAGAAATGAAACTATGAATAATTAGTTTCCACTACTGTCTCTAGAAGTTTTTCTCAGGAATTTAAAATTTACCAACTGCTTATCATATTTCTGTTAAGACATAGTTTAGGAAAAAGTCCTTCCTGGCCAGCAGCAGTAATTAAAAAGCAATTATCACCTATTTAAGCTTGTAAAAGCTGCAGAAAAGCTGTGTCCTCAATTTTTGTTAGAGCTGCTGTTACTCAAAAGGAGAGGGCAAATCTTGCTTTGCTACCTAATGCCTGCTGGCTTTGAAGCCAGTGCAACTATTGCCTTTTTTATTCATAGGCCATTGTTTTCAAATAGAGCACTTTTGGGAATAAGTGTTTTACTTGAATTAATTGCTTTTCCTGTTTGGGGAAAACCAAACAAACAGGTTTATTCATTTAGAGACCCTGGTAACTGCAGATTGCCCACTACTTCTATGAAAAAAAATATTTTACAAAGAATTATAGCCCACAAATTTAGTAAATCTATGAGATTTGCAAGTTAATCCAATAAGGCCATTATAATGATTCTCCAAAGAACTAGTGACCGTCAGGAGGGGAAAGGAGACTACATTCTAAAAGGATTTTCCTAAAGCTGTTTTCATGTTGGGATGTCAAGAGCAAATTTCCCTTTTAGTAATGTCAGCTTGGGAGAAGAGAGGAAGGTAATGATACAGGCAAAATACAAAGAGATTTGTGCCCATGAAAATGTGTTTAAAATTACGCATCTGAGCTTTAAGGAAAGCAAAACAGCCTTTGTCTATATTTGCCATTTCTATTCTACAGTGACTGAAAATATCCCTTGTTACATCAAGGTCCAGAGTGGCCATCTTTGATTCATACTGATTTTAGCAGCTGCTTGAAATTTGAAAATTGCATTGTTACTAACAGCCATCAAACAAGCAATATGGTTAATGAACCTGAGAATATATAAATTTTTAGGGAAATAAATAATAGCATATACCCTTCTGTTTCCTAGGTCCTATGAACCACTTAGACTTGGTATTTAGAGTTATCCTCTGCTCCACAGTTCCAGCTACCAACATAAACTATAGCAACTGGTAACTTCATTCTTAGAGGACTGGATTATAATCTTTTTTTTTGTTGTAATTGTTACATAAGGACTAGCCACTGGAAGTCCTTGAAGTTGCACAGGTAAAGAAGGGAGTCAGGTCTTCAGCAGCAGTTTCCTCTCTGCATTCCAGTGTAGGCAAATCTGCCCAAAATGCATTTCTGTGCTCCTTAAAGGGATTAGATACTGCTCTGAACAAGCCCAAGAAACAGACTATATTCTGTATATACACATTCTAAAAGCATGTAAAGAAACACTTCTCACTGCTGTCTTACAAATTCTTAGATAAGACAGGCTAAATTCCCGGTTGACAGAACTCAAAAATTGCTTAAAATATTTATATGACATTGCCCTCTAGAGGAAACTGAGAAAAATCTGTTTTAGTACGACTACTACAGATGAAGACATGAAGTGTTTTCAGCAGAACAATTAGTGTTTGTTAGAAACCATTTTCAGTGGGAACATCACACACTGGTTTGGGTCCATTTGTCATCCATGAGTTTTCAAGAAGGAACTCCCCAACCTCTGGCCTATTTTCTTCATCTGGGCTCTGTATTCAGATAGATGGTAACATGAAGTTTACTGGTTGCCACATGTCTGTGTTTTTCTCTTCACTACCAGAATAAAAATAACCCAGGCTATGAAAAATTGTCAAGCACTTAGTAATTCTTCAGTTATCGCAGCACAAAGAGGCACTGATTAAAGTCTACAAGGATGAGAAGGATTGTTTCATCAAATGGTTACTCTGCTAGCCTGAACACATTTCAGTGATCAAGTAATGGACCAGGAAACAGAGTCAAAGTTATGGCTCTATTAATCAATTTTTTGTTTCACCAGTTGGTGGTGGTTTTTTTAGAAGATCATCTGGTTATCTATAATATTTGCTATGGACAAGGGGAAAAAACAGACCTTGCCACCTTTTTAAACAATAGAAAAGAGTCTTAGGCATCATCAGCAACAATAATCTCATTCAGTCACATTCCAACAATTCAGTTTTGTTTTGAAAAAGCCTGAATCCATTTTCCACATCTAGTTTCTCACAGTTTGTTAAAGAGGCTTCAGTGGGACTGGGCTTCTTGCAACTTGGATGCTAGAATGAAGTTTGCTGATAATAATTACATTTGCCCTACTCTTGTCCTGCCTTGGTAGGTGCAAGTCCTATTGAACAGCCCCAAACTTTGTGGCAATGCCTGCCAACTTATCTTTTCACTGGTACTCATCTGTTAAAAGTGTTTCCCATTTGAGGCCCAGTTGATGTTGCTGAGCATCATAAACTTTACCCAAAGAAAGCAGCAAGTACAATGAGTGATGCTGCAGAGTCTGCAATTGATAGATACAACCTTCCCCTTTTAGCCCACATCTGATAAAAAGGAGACAGAAAAATAAGTTCCAAGGAGCCTGTGATACTGCTCAGAGCTGGAGGCAAGTGTCACATCACCTAAAATAAGCAATGAGTTTTCCACACCAAAAAAAAAGCCCATCCCCAAAGCCATCCACTGCAGCAGCTGTCTCTGTAGTTACACACCTGCCTCTTTCCTGATCACACCTCTGTTTCTGATATTTATCCTCTCACTTATGTCCATAGATGGCAGGTTCATGCTGACAAATCATCTCTCTGAGGCTGATGTTGAGCCTCTGCCTGTGGAACTGTCTCCTGTTCATCATTTTTCAACCCTCCCTGCTCCTGTCCTCCCCAGTCCAAGCCTGATTCCCAGTGACAGGGTATAATTGGGTTTTAAGTTGCCATTGCTATTAATGCTTTTAGCTTTGGAGGGTCACAGTTCAGTTCTAGTACATGTCCAGGGCAACAACCATCACACCCAAAGGTACATGAGGTGGCAGAAGATACAATCATGGCCTGCTTGCAGAGCAGCTTCAAAACCCATCTGAGAAGGGGAATGCTGCTCACTTAGCCCAATCCTATGAGGAAAAAACCATTTCAATAAGGACTGGAGAAGGTGTGCCTTTCAGGAACTCATGGCACATCAGTCAGTACAGGCTGGAAATGACAACCTTTCAGTAACCTGCCTCCAGTTGCTTCCTCCTCTTGCAGCAGCTCAGAGCTTCTATCTCATGAAAATCAGTCTTTAGCCCAAAGCTTTCTTTGTGCAAAACTTTGGACTCCCAGAATATGAAGAGAAATTCACATTTACAGATTAGAAGAGATGCTGTGAATGACTGCACATTGCAAATTGGTGTGTAAGGGCACAAGCACTATAGAAGGAGTAAGAATAAGGGGCATGGAATGTTCCTTGCTTGTGTGTGTTTTTGAACATCTGTATTTTTAATTATTGATGGCTAAAACATTTGTTCTGTGCTAGCAAATGCAGTGTTGGAGAGGCGATGAAATTGCTGCTGTAGCTGAAGGCATCACCTGTTCATTGGTTGGGCAGTCGAAAAAAGTGACTCTATTTTGCACATTCCAGCAGTTTTCCAATTAGCTATGTTCTGCTGCATCCTGACTGTGCTTCCAGATGACCTGAGAGCATAGGATACCTGCTGTGTGTGAGGCTGAAAAGCCCACTCAGGATGGAAAAGGGATCTTGCTGGCACTTTGGTATGAGCATAAATGACAAGTCACAAGGCTGATTCACCAAAACAGGATGTTCCCACAGTGGATGACTGGGGAGGGCACAGCTCCTTTCCAAACACTGGGCTTGTTCTCTTGTAATTATAGTGTGGTCAGAACAGCAAATTAAATGTGGATGCACAGCCGCACATTCGGCAGCAAGGTACAGCCTTCTAATCAGAGCACTCACGGCTCAATGAAACAGAACCAAAGCACAAAAAATAAAGTGCAGGACAACCCTCTTATAAGCTCTGGAGCTTTTATGTCTCCTAAGGCAATACCACCAACCTCTCTGTCTAAGTCTTTTCAAGTCTGATGCAATCCCTCTGAAAAGCAAGCATGCGGAGATGAGGCTGGGAGCAATTTCAGCAGATGACCCTGGGGATGTTGCCTACTTGTACATGTGTGCTCCTGGGGATCACACTTCCTACTAAGAGAGGACATCTCTGTTGTTCAGTGGCAGTAGTGTGTAGAAGGCAATGATGAGCATATTGTTCCCAAAACTTTGGCACAAACACACAAACACATACGCTACATGAGCTGTTTAAGTCAGTGGGAGTCTTTCCATCATTTTTCGTAGGTCTTAGATAAGACTGGGCTAAGCAAGAAGATAAATGAGATGCAGATTTGAGGAGGATGAGGGGTTTGGGAAGTCTGTTGGGGAGGCAGCTGTAGTGGTGGAAGGCTGTAAACGACTATGGCTACAAGGGAATGAGTTTTGCTTCTGCAGATGCTGGGCTTGGCATGGAGATAGAAAGGAATGGCACGAACAGGAGGGTGAGGAGAGGAAACTGAGTGAACACACGCTCAGATTAGCAAAGCAAAGAGGACAAACAAGCTAAATGATCTCTGCTGAGTCTGGGGATTAGTGACCTTCTGCTTAAGACTTTGGCTCTTAAGAGAGGATTTGGAATAAAGCTCATTTCTTCAGAGCAATTTATTTCTCAACACGTGTGGCTAAGTCTGCTCATACCTTTCTGGGAGACATAAAAGAAGGGCAGAAAAACAACCCCTTCTTAATTTCTTAGTCCTGCAATATTTTAAGAGGGGGTGGGAGGGAAAGGCAGAAGAATTTATATCCAAAATCAAGGAGGAGGATTTATATCCATTATCAGTGTAAAATACAACAGCCAGACTTCAAGAGCGCAGCAAGACTTAGGCTGTGCCTTGGAAATGTTAGATATCCATAGGCTTTCTCTCATTTTGCACAGGTTGAGCACATATTCGCTGTGTCCCAGCTCACAGCATCTCAACTGGAGGAGAAAACCCTCTACCAAAATCCCTGCGTGCTGCTTATTTTCCATCCTCAGGGCTCACACACCAGGCAGCTTGGAGGGCATGTCAGCATAGGCTTCTCATCCTTGCCTGTGATAACAAGCCCCAGGTCTCAGCCTCTGTGCCCTGATCCATCACTTAGCAGCATGAAGATTAGTAATATGATATAAAAAAGGAAATTAATTGAGTACCACAACAGGTTGGGGGTATTTTTTAGGTCAGTTATGAGAAATCTATTCCCTGAGCTTGTATTTGGAGGCTACAGTCTCCAGGACCGCTGTATTTGTTTTTCTCTGTGTAGTCTGTGCTGTTAATATTTTAACAAGGAGCTCCCACAGAAATGTTTGCCCCTTGGCCAAGGTCAAAGGGACAGGATAAATTTCCATTTGTTTTCTTAATAAAACAAAAATATTTTCTTATGAACATAACCAAGGCCCTACTAACGCCAGGCAAGGCAGCTGCTAATACGGAGCAGCACTTTGTGTTGGCAGCACATTTGCTAAATTTAGGAAGGAGGTGAGGAAACAGTAAAACAGAGCAATCAATCCATTCAACCTGACATGCCTGGGAGGTGGGGTGCAGTGAGACAAGCTGCGATGACCACAGATAGTTATCTTGGGTGATTTTTCCATAATAAAAATGATGTATAAAGGAGATTGCATTACCATGCAGAAAAAAACTGCAAGAGAAACATAATCCCATTAGAGGCACAGAAACCTGAAATCCTCCCCTTCTGCCAAAACACACCTTAAGACCTGACCCTACTAAAAAATGGATTTGTTACCCAAAACTTAACCTGAGGACCGCAGCTGATGCGCTGATCCCTCTTCCCATACACGTTACCCCCACACACCATTCAGGGCACGTTGGAAGCATTTTGAACACACTGCTGAATAACAGGTTGCAACAAAATTGTGCAGATGCTCCAGAGACAAGCACTGCTGCCAGTGCAGGAGTGAAGTAGCCATGGTGAAGGCATCCAGCCTCCTGAGGCAGTGACAGGGTCTCACCACGGCATGGCAGGAAGCAACGCTCCATGGAAAATGCAAAACTGGAGCACCGCACTTGAATATCAAATAGTGACAACATCTGGAGGGCAAAAATGTTCTTCCCAACAAGAAAATACTTCTATTGAAGGAGAAAAGTGTTCTAGTTTAAAAAAGCCTTCAATTCAAACTTCTGAGGAAGGGGGATCTCAATAAAAAAGTGCCTTGAAAGGAGTGCTCTTCTGAAACAAGTTTTCCAACCACACTGTCAGATTTTTGAGCAGCTCTTCTCAGACACAGCAAAGGTCCCTGTACTCTGCTCCCATTGTCACAGCAGTTGTACTGCTCTGCAGGCACAGATCTGCTCCTTGCATGCAGGGCTCCCAAGGGGACAAAGAAGAAGATCACCCTCTGGAAGACTGCTGTTCAGAGCAGAATTTGTCTTTAATTAAAGCCAGGGACAGCATGTTGTGTTTCCAGCACCAGCAAGAACTTTTTTGACAAAGAACCCCCATATTTCATCCAGCAGAACCCAGGACTGTTATTGACTGCCACAGCAAGCAGCACAAAGTGCTACGCACATTTTGACACCTGTGATTTTGTTAGACATTCTGAATGGTGCTCTGTAATCAGCTGTGAGCACATACAGAGAAGCAGTACTGTGTTTAGAAAGTCCACATACCACACAACTACGAGTATCATTGACCTGTTAGGAGTAACAGAACATTACTTTCATAGTTTCAGCTATCCTGGAGTGTGTACATGTGATGTGAAGTAGCAGCAAGCATTCAGGAAAGATCCTGGCTCTGCTGAAAATGATTGACTTCAGGTAAAGTAAAAGCTCCACCTTCAGCAGTGGCATTTGAAACTCCCTCTCCATTGCAGACCTGATTGCTGAAGGACTTCTCAGCACCTTTGAAAATAAACTGGTTTCCCTGACATTTGGCATGCCATATCTTGTGCTGAGGAGGAGTCCTAGTAACTCCACCCAGGACAATGGCTGAAGAGGAGAGACTAAGAAACACTGCGCAAAGGTATGGCTGTCAAAAGATTTCTCAGTTCATTTTTTGGAATCAACTCCAGTTTTTGTGGGTTAAAAAGAAGTCCTCTTGTTCTCTGACTGTATTCCCACACATGGCAGTGTTTGGTCATTTTTGGCAATGAGAAATGTGATATTTTGAAGCAGTGGTTGGATTTCTCAATGACAAAATTATATTAATATCTCATATTTCTACCACACTGTCAACACTGGTAATGTATCTTACTCTGCTTTCTTCAAAAATAGTTTGAATTTGGAAATGTATTTAGCACTGAGTTTTAAGATTAGATGTATATGGTAGCTGTGTCCAAGCACTGCAGCTATGCTTGATGAAATTCATAATCAAATATTTCAAATTGAATGATATTCATGACAAAATAATTCTTTTGCAATTCTCCCAGGACTTGCTCGATAAAGCCCCATTCAGTTATGCTCAAGAAATGAAGGATTCATCTGTCATCTGCAGAAATACTAAGAGCCTCCCTCCAGTAAATGGTTAAGAGCCAAAAAGACTAGAGTAGTTCCAAAATACACAGGAAGTTGTTGTCTGGGGGGAACATAATTCATGTGTTTTAGAGATACTGTTGTGTAGACAGAAGGTAAATAAATAGGCAGAGTTTTGACTAACCTGTATTCCATACTCCAATACAGCTCATTTTCCTGCAATTGTGTTTGATAGACACACACAATTTTCTAACTCTGAAGAGAGCAATAATTTTCCCTAAATCACTAACATCACCAAAAATGACACCACCTACATTATTCCTCTCTAATGTAATAATACCCTGTTAAGCAAAGAGCTTTGATGATTTTATTACTGCATAATGTTTCTCTAAATCAAAAGAAAGAAAGAAAAAAAAAATAAGTTCAGCAATAATCAACCTGTTTCTGCTGTTTACATGGAAATCAGATAGAATTTAAATAAATAACTTGTCTTTAAAGAAGTCAGATTCAGCTTTCCTAGCAAGGAGAGGCAGACGAGTGATACCCACAGCCAACTCCTCCACGTGTTGTGCTGCTCTTATGCGCTGTATTGGATTCCTTGGATTTAGGAACAGTGACATTTGGCAAAAGGGAAAGGGCAAACTAACTTTCTGCCCCAAACCCTCTTGAATTTGACTGATAATGCCACGTACCAATATTTATACATTTATTGAGTGACAGGGCAGGAATTATGGAGGGTTGTTTTCACACTTATAAAACCACAGATGGGTTGAGCTGCCCAGTGTCCACAGGCTGAGGACTCACTGCTTTTATTCAGCCACACGGCAGAACTGGGAGTGATGGTTACCCCAAACTCCTGCCACATTCACTGCCTGTTGGAAGCACTTCACTAGCATTTGGTTTCCAAAACTGTCCCTCCCCAAGATAAACTCGCTTTGGCAAGAGGGGGAGGATTTCATGCCCTCAGGTACACTGCAACCTCAGGTATGAATGAACATTTGCATGCTCATCTTTAGCGGAGAAAGGGTTTTGCCTTTGCAAAGGGAAATGTGAGAAAGTCCGCCAGCCCACACAGAGCAAGACTGGGACAATAACAAATTTACAGCATGGAATAGCTGAACTAAAAAAATGCCACCAGACTAATCTATATCATTGGAAAAAACTTTCATGTCTGATTTGAAGTCTTAAGGTTTCAAGTTTTCTGGGATAGGAAACAACAGAAGAGAGCAAATGCATTAAAATCGAAGGGAATTTATTAAAATTAAGTTGTTCCAATGTGGAAAACACAAAAATGTCATGCTTTGAAGAAGTCTCAGACAACATTTAGCTGTCAAAAAACATTCCCTCAACTCAAATGATTCAACAAAAATAAGAAGCACCTGTAAAAATATCTTCCAGTGCGGCTGCATCTGTGTTCATTTTTACTTAAGGAAACAGTTTTATACAAATGCAGGAAGACTCCTGTTTTAGTGGAGCCCCTCTGATGCTTACAACGTACTGGTTTTTGACACAATGACCTCTGAAAACTGCAGTGGAAGTGTGAGTAGCACATGTAGGCTAATTATCCATTGGCTCTTGTTAGTTATTTTCTGCAGACCTTAAGAATGAACCCAGAGCTCTCTCAAGGGCTGGAAAACAGAGGCCAAAACATCTGCTCCTGGACTTTCACCAGTAGCAGTTGTGACTTGCAGCGTGTGCCATGAGAGGCAGCTGCTGGTGGCTGCTTTTCCCCCCTTACCTTGCTCCGGTGACATCCACGCCGACCATCAGCTGTCCATTCAGAGACAGGATCTCGTCTTTCAGGCGCACTCTCCCGCACTTCCCAGCCGGGCTGTTTTTCTTCAAGTCTGTCACCCAGATGCACCCAACGTCAAGCACAGGCCCCTTATGCCCCTTCCTCCTCTTTCCTACACGACGCTTCTCCCCATAGTCCCCCAGAGCAGGGATATTCCCAAAGCTCAAACCTAGAACCTCATTTTTTCGCATCTCCTGGGCCAGGTACATGGTGCAGATCTCTGTATCCGGAGTCCCACAGCTCCCTGGCTGCAGTGTGCTCTCATCCACAGAGAAGTTGAGCTGGATGTACTCACTCAGCTTCTGGACGGCCGAGCGGCAGAGCTGCTGCTCAGCTCCCTCGGCCCCCTCCCGACGGCTGTTCTGCAGCCACTGGCACAGGAGGGGGAGGAAGACCCCGGCGTTGTCCTGTGTGATGGGCATTGCTGTCCCTGCACATGCCCTCACGGCATCAGCCCCAGCCCCAGTTGGCTCCCTGGTCGTCTGCTGTGGCCCCCTGCAGCCCCTGGGGACATGCTGGAGTGGGGCTGCAGATCCAAAGCAAACTCCATCTAATCTCAGGGAGAATTTTTTTTTTTTTCTGGTTCTGACTGACCAAAAGCACAGTCAAGTTAGGATGTTTGGTGGACACAGCACAGCCAGCCCTATTGGCTGGCTGTTAGTGGATGAAGCAATGGGAAGCGTCTCTGGTTGTCCAGGTATGCCTGCCGTCGGGTTCCCGTCTCCGCTGGGAACGAAGTGTCCTTCCTGCCACGATCACCACACCGTCTTGTTCTGCAAGGGGATAACAGCATGGTTAGAACTGCCAAAGCCACTGCAGGCGTTCAACAGCCCCAGCCCAGCACCCCAAGGCCGGCTCACGGCCGGACCGCTCTCCTTCAGCGATTTGCCACTTGAGGGCACCAGCTGCTCTCCTCAGCAAGGGAATAAAAGGTCACCATTAGCTCCTGACCTTCCCGGTAAAATGGGAATTGGAGAGCCGAGCGGATGCTTCTGCCACAGTTCCAGGGCTCTTAGGGAAGCAGAGGAGACACTCCAGCCAAACCCATTCCAAGGACTGCTGAAAGGGCAAAGCTCAACACTTCAGTCTCACCAGTGACTGAACTTGGATGATGCCGCGGCTGGAGGCAGCTCTGTCTTCTCCGTGCCAGTGGTTTTGGGCTGGGATAGTCTTAAACTGGTCACTTCTCTGACTTAGCTCCCCACCAAGCTGCACGAGGGGTGGGCAGCAGCACACATAAGGGTGAGGACATCAGTGGGCTCCCTCTTCTTACTGGCAGCAGTGGCTTACAGCAGACTGAATCTACCCTGTAAAGCATCTAAGGGAGGTGACTACCCAGTCCCCTGGGACAAGAGTTGGACAGGTGAATTCCCCAATTTCCTGCAGTTTGGAGAGCGAGGCACACAAGCAGCCAGGAAGAAGTGAGAGCTGGGGGCTAGCAAGCAAGAGGGGGAGAAAGGTTTTTTTTCCCAGGATCATTAGGACCTATGAAACAAGAAAACACCCTGACGCGAGTCAAATCTGATTGACTGGATTCTTTCAGGGATTTATTTTCTAGCAGTGGATGCTGCTCAGTGAGTTGTGCACCAGGAAGGCAGGAGAAAGCAGCAGCTTTGAGCTTGCAGCCTGCAGGCCTGCTCTTGCAGATGTGTATGCCAGGCTTGGTTTTGGCAGAAGAGCTGTAGAAGGAGATTGTAACCCCAAGAGCATGAGTGTAAAGTGAGACTCTTGCAAAATGCTTCTGCCCAGAAACTCTATCCAAATTTCTGCCACCTCCCTGGCTGCATGGCACTACTTAGATGGACAGGAGTGACCCCAAGACAGCTCAGGGAGCGACAACAGATCAGGGCCACATGTGCTCCTAGGAGGACACCAGCATCTTCACCAGCAGGGTGATGCTACACCAACAGCTCAAAAGGGATGGGTTCCAGCTTGGGAATGGAGGAGATGGCCCACTGCCTAGTGAGAGGGACTTCCTAGTTAGCACAGATCTAAAAAGAAGAGGTGATAATGAAGACACAGATTGACCATGAAATAGGCTTAAATCCTCTGAGAATCTTAGATATTTAATGCAACACTGGTGAATATATTTTTTAACACAGAACTTGGGTCTTATTTAAGATCTCAGATGATTTAATTTAAGACAAAAGTGATGATTTAACTGACATAACCGGAACTTGCTGTAGTAAGACTTCAACCTGGAAAACTGATTTAAAGATGCATGGCTTATATTGACCAAAAAATAAAAAGAAGAGGCACTCCTGACAGACTGAGGATGATCTATATACTTGCTCTGAGGTCCAGAACAATGAGGGAGGAAGAACTGCTAAATTATCTGTTTAATAAGTGAAAAAAACACAAAACAAAACAATTGTGGGAGAGGGCACAACAAACCCTAAGCCAAGAACCTGATACAACTGACTCAATGGCAATGAGAGAGTACAAGCATGAGATATCTGCTAGGAAGAAAAGAGTAGTATGAGATAGAGGGTCCTGGTGCCTTCAGAGCAACATTCTGACATAACAGATAGGTCAAGTCATCAGGAGGGAAGAGCCTCCAGAGAGGGATATGTTGGGGGCAAGAAGGTGGAAAGAACCTCATGTAAGAATGCCTGTAAAACCAAGAGAATGGGGACAGCAAAACAGAAATTACTGGCTTCAGTAAATTAAAAAAACCCTACTAGGTAAGAATTCATGCAGAAGAGTTTAAAGGAAAAAGAAATCAAGGTGAGCTGTAGTTTCTCGAAGAAACAATATTTTGAGCTTAAAAGGCACAGGCACAATAGCATCTCAACGCAGAAGGATCAGAAGACTCGGCAGCATCACAAGCTTTTCATTTTCCTCAAAGACAAGAAGAAAGAACACTAGAAGGTTACCGAGCAGGAGTTAAAAAAAATAGTGTGAACACATAGGCAAAAATAATAGAAACATCAGGGCATAAAAATGAAATGAAACTTGCAGAAGATGAAAAAATAAAAAAAAGTTACCCTTTACATGCATATTAATACCACAAAGACAGTCTGGAAAAGTGTTGCTCAGAGAGAAAGTTATTGAAAAATGACACTGAAAAAAGCAACACTGGTTTGCTTTTTGCTTTAGTCCTTGTTAAAATTGCTAACTATGCACAGGGGATTAGTACACAACGCAACACAGTATCAGTACAGAGGTATACTATCCTCTTCTCTGCCTGTTCCAGGGTGAGATCAGTCCTCTGTCCAAGTCAAGTATTTTCTGTCCAGCAGAGTGGGACAAACCACCTTTTAAATTCCCTACAAAATCAGCTGAAACCATCTCAGATACCTCCCTGCTGGTCACCTGTGAGAGCTCAGAGAGGTAAAGTGCCAGAAGGAAGGACAATGACAAGTGCAGTGTCTGTCTTTAAGGGTGGAAAGAGAAGCAGCAGAAGAATGCTACATCACTCAGTCTGGCTTCAATCATCTTAAAAACTCTAAGTCAAAAAAAGAAACAGTCTGTATGTATGTGGAAGAGAACAAAAATATAAGAAGCAGCAGATACAAGAGAGACAAGAAAAAAGTAATATAAAATCAAATTAATTTCATCATGGAGAAGTTGTTGGATGTCATTTATCTGAGCTTTATTATAGCTTTTGTCACTGTCTCAAACAACTTTCTCATAAATAAACTAAGGAAACATGATTAAATGAGACTACCATAAATCCATACCCAGGGAGTAGTTATTAATGACATTCTGTGAAAACAGAAGGACACTGTGAGTGGAGCTCTGCTGGATCTAGTTCTGCTCAGCACATTCATTAGTGACCTGGACAAGGAAAGAGAGTATAGATATTAAATCTGCAGATTACACGAAGCTGGGAGTGTCTGCAGACACACTGGTGTACGGGATTAGCATCTAAAATATCTTGGGAAAAATCGGAAAAACATTCTCTAAAAATTAGGATAAAGTTCAGCAAGGACAAAAGCAGAGTACTACAAAAGGGAAACCACGCTTAAGACAGTGGCAAGTCTCTGGGAAAAGATGTGGAGTTTCATAGAACTATAGAATCACAGAATGGCTTGGGTTAGAAGGGAATGCAGTTCCAACTGCGCTGCCATGGGTAGGCAAACTTTTCAATAGACAAGGCTGCTCAGAGTCCCATCCAGCCTGGCCTTGAACAGTTCCAGAGTTTGTAGGGAATCATTCCCACCAATAAAGTCTTGCTGTTGGGGAAATAAAAGGGTCATTGTCCAAGGATGTGTTAACAGGGACAAAGCCTATGAGGCATGTGAAATATCTCCATCACTTCACGCAGGGCTGTGAAGGTCTCAGCAGCAAAACTTCCCAGTTGGAGCAGAGCTCTGACATGACTGCCAGCCTTGAAAGTATGACTTAACTAGGAAATACTCAAGAAATTAGGCCTGCTAGTCCAAGATGGAGAAGGCATTGCAGGTGGGGGGTGAGAGCACAGGTTAAAGGTCCTCATGTACTTTGAAATGCCTTACAGTGACCAAGAGGAGAAAAACAGTCTTTTTCCCCTGGCCCATGGTGGAGTAATGAGTGCAAACCACATCAAGATAGGTTTAGGTTAGTGATTAGGTAACATAAGGATAAAGAATATCAAAGCACTGCAGAACAGTGTCTAGAGTGGCTGGAGTCTCCATCACTCATGGTAGCTGCAGCGGGATGGACAAATATCTCCCATGAGCAATGACTACAGCCAATCTCTCTTGGGCTGTGGGAGAGAGTAGATCTCTCCATTTCTATCCCTCTTACTTTTTTCCTTCAACATCATCTTAGCAAGAGCACAGTGAGATGTCATTTAATGGGTAACATCCAGTAAGTTATGACAATGACACCCTTATCATTGCTTCAACAGCAAACATAAGTATAGTTCTCAGTAACCACACAGGGTTCAAAACCACTTAAGCTCCAGAGAAGATCAGACCAGATCATCCTTTGAGGCCCTTTTTGACGTAATAATTTAAGGAGTTTTTCCCTCAGCTGGTTACCAATTTTGACATTGGGTGGACATGTTACGAGCTGTCCTTTTCAAACTATCCCAGACCGAAAGCACTGCCCCAGTCTCCAGCCTGGAGAGCTTGGGGCTCCTTGAAAGCAGCTGAAAGCTTTAACTCCAGAGTCTCCAGATCTCCTCTACATTGGCCAAGGGCACAACCTGATGTTGACTTTAGCTTCAATCCTGCAGTTGGCTGGTTGGAGCGTTCAAAGGCATCTGCATTCCATGAAAACTCATCCATCATTTATTTAGCAACATTGCTGGAGGGCTCTTCCCCTCCATGCACACACATCCCACTGGAGATAGCGGATGACGGCCTCCTCCACACCGCTGGGGGCAGGCAGCCTTCAAAACCCCATTTCTGCTCCCCACAGGAAAAACCGCAGGCGTTGATACGCCACGGGTTGCCTGTCTACGCCCCCGAGCTCACTGCAGAGACATGGCAGACACTTAAATTAATCATGTAGATAATTATACAGTACTTTCAAGGGATTTGATTTTCTCAAACAAAACCTTCTGGCTTTGGAAAAATGACTCCAGACAAGCATAAATAGGAAATACTCCTCCCAGATGAAAGAGACGGCGCAGCGCTGAGCTGAACACCTCTGCACTGCTGAGAAGAGCAGCTCAGGTGTCCAGTGCCAACAGAAGCAGAAAATAGAAAGGTGGCAAACTGTTCATCAAGGGAAAAATTAGACCTGCCTGATAAAAATGGAAACCTCTAAGAAGAAATTTATTTTTACTCTTGATTTCCACCAAATAAATTCAAGACACAGGTGAGAAAATTTTAATGGAGTCATCACCACCTCGCTTACTTTCTGTAGGTGACAGACCTGCCCAAACCACCCCACTGCCTTGCGTCAAGTACAAGATCTATGTACAAAATACTGTAACTTTATGCCCACCCTGATATTGCCTAGAACTGCCTGGAATAAACCAAGCCAGAACTGGGAACAGACAGCCCAGTAGGCCCAAAGTCCCTTGTCCTGGGAGCAGGAGCCCCTGTTCCTGGGGACAACTTTCCTCCAAAGAGATTTTGTCCTGGTTGCTCTGCATCCTTCTGAGACTGCTGATTCACACTCTCTGGTGATTAAATCTGCCAGATTACCTATATCTCAGTAAGTGTGATCTATGGAGATTTTTTTGATTCAAGGATAAAGTAAGCGAACCAGGATTTTGCGGATAAGATGTTTACAGGTACAGAACATCTCATCTCCGAAGAAACTGGGGCGGGAAATCTCAATTAATATACTGAGTGCAATATAGAAACTCTTAGTCCTGTTCAAATAGCAGGATCATGGTGGCGCAGAGACAGCATGACCACCCAGTTTGAGGAGGACCCACAAAGGGGATCACCCTTCATGGGATCTCATTTAGAAAGACTCTCACCATGTTGAGCATTGGTTATCAGGCTTATCCCCCACTGCTGCAGGAGCCCCGGGATTGTACCCAGAGCCAACTCATGGCACAAGACAGGCACTGTCTGTTACACAAATTGAAGCTTTTGGGCCAGTTGCTCTCACAGGACCAAAAAGACGCTGATGCAAAAACCTTTAAAAAAAAATTGGTCCCCTCTCACCCATCAATGCCAACAGCCAAGTACCACTCCTTTCTGTCCAACCATAAAACAACAAGCCACTTTGCTCAGCTGCAGCCTGCCCAGCCCAGGTGCCTGTCTCCGTCCAAAGATGTGCCACCACCACCCAGTGAGCACAGCAGCTGCTACCAGCCACAAAGATCCTGCTGGGCACCATCAAACCCGGGCCCCAGATACCACAGCAACTTTTTCACCCCCTACTCAATAAAACTCATCAAATTTTAACTAGAAGTAAGGAAGATTTGCATCTCTGTTATTCCGCTGGAAAGCTGTCCCAACACACATTGTTGGAGATGGTCTGTATTCCAGCTTAAATGTATTCCTAAAATGATTTTATAACCACAGACATGTAGCTGCTACAGCTCTCTGCTCTTCTTGGTGTTTATCAGCTCTTCTTACCTTCATCCCTGGAATATTTACAGCTAGAAAAATCAGCTTTTATCTTGCCCTTTTTCCACCTAGCACGCTCACATAAGATGTGCTCTCAAAGACTGAAATATCACCCATGTAAATAAACTGGCTATCTTCTTCTCCCTTTCCTCAGTGAAAGCTTTTAGTTATGGCTCAGAGAGTAACACACTTACTTTCTTCATCTTCAGCCTTTTAGTTCAAAATACCAAGTTAAACACAGTGCTGTAGGTGAAGAGAGGTTTAGGTTTTCTTAAGGAAGCAAAAAAGCTGTCTTAAAGGATTGCTTATCACAGAATCACAGAATATGCTGAGGTGGAAGGGATCCACAAGAACCACCAAGTCCAACTCCTGGCCCTGCACAGGAGCATCCCCAAGAGTCACATCCTGTGCCTGCGAGTATCATCCAAATACTTCTTGAACTCTGTCAGAACTGTGACCACCGCCCTGGGGAGCCTCTTCCAGTGCCCAACCACCTTCTGGATGAAGAACCTTTTTCTAATGTCCAACCTAAACCTGCCCTGACACAACTTCAGGCCATTCCCTCAGGTTCTGTCACTGGTCACCACAGAGAAGAGATCACTGCCTGCTTCTCTTCTCCTCCTTATGAGGAAGTTGTAACTGCAATGAGATCTCCCCTCAGACTTCTCTTCTGCAGGCTGAACAGACCAAGAGACCTCAGCCACTCCTCCTACAGCTTTCCCTTTAAGGAAGAATAAGAGTATTTTCTTTAAATAAATTAGGCTGGAACTGTCAAAAAGCATATCTGGATATTCAGTGCACAAGCTAAAACTTTTTTTTTTTCCTGATGAGCTGAGCTTTTTCTTCCAATATTGTCCTCAAAGCAATGACGTAAAGAGCTTCAATAATCACTTTCTCACAAGGGGAAAAGGAAATATAAAGGGTCATTAAAATGTCCCATTGCTGATTTTTAGAAGGTGATTTGTGCAAACAGCCAGGACACAATCCTCCAGGATAAAGCCTTTGGCATTTTCAGTCTAGCCTAAACCTCCAGAAAAACACACACACAGTTATTCCAAAAATTCTTTTCATCCCCTGAGTGAGATTGCTTTAAAGGTTATGTTTGACATATACAGTTAATCTTTTTATATATAGATGTAGGCAACACACTTGTTTTCCTAACGTCATCTGGGCATTTCAGCAGCAGAGAAATAAATGCACTACCAGCAAAAGACATTCATTTACTAATTGCTATTCAAGTATAGCTTTCATTTCTTCTACTTCTTAGTCAGAAACTAATAGCAAAAAAAGTAACAATGGGGAAAAAACTACCTTGGAACTGAATTGCTGTTTTTCATTAAAAGACACACTATTGCTGAAAGATGGTTTTGCTGTAATGCTCTAAGGTCTGAAATCCTTCAAGAAAGTAGGAAACCTGTTTTATTCTGAATTACCCAGTAGTACATATCAGATCTGGGCACATAGTTATGCTTCTGCTGAATTAGCCAAAGCGCACATTTACAGGTCAGCTTTATGCCAGCCATAGGAAGACTTCTGATATTTGACTTGGTAATAAAAATTTAAATCTGACGCTGGGAGGCTTTGAGAGATTTTGAACAAATTTGCATTGACAGTGAGTTTTATAGCAGTCAGCATTTTATATTTCATGACCTTGGTGCTTTTCATCCAGCCACAGGAGCCCTAAAGCTGTATTTACTGCACAGTCAAACCACAGCCTCAGGCTTGACCTCCACACAAGTAACCAAAGGAATACATGGACATGAAAACTGGGATTTCTGTTACTTAACATCAGCTGAATCCTCACCATGAGGATCCCGAGCTTGTCACCGTGGACTCCATTTCTGGCTAAAGGAGAGGAATAGGCACTCTTACGAGTAAATTGTTATCTGACCTGCTGTAGATCTTTATTTTCAGACTAGATCCATGACATCTTTCAAGTCCACTTTCTGCTCTATTGCCCAAAAAATATGTGGCTAAGTAGAACAGAGGTATCCGAATTTGATCAGATAGAACCTGATTTAAACCAATTAATCAGGCAAACTGGGCAAAGAAAAACTCTATATCAATTCTTGCAGAAAGGCTCCCTGGAATGCTTTCTTAACTGCTTTGAATTTTAAGTATTTATGTCAACTATATTAAAAGATTAAAAGACCTGTGGAAACATCTAGACTTCCTAAATCAAACCTACAAACTGCCGGGACATTTGCAATATCAGGCCAACCAAGCCCTGAGAACAAAGAACAGTTCACCAAGAGCACGCTCAAACAGCCAAACATAGGAATGAAGAATTTTTGCAGGAAATGTTACACTGTAAAAGGGGGCAGAAGAGTTAGGTAAAAACCTAGCCCTATACTTGGACTTGTTTTGAAAACCTTACCACCAAATGGCTCTCTACAGGAGTTATTCATTTCCAGCTGCTCTCATAGTATCCAAAATGCTGGCAATTAGTAAAATTTTTCATTAAGGAAATGGGATTGTGCCCATTTTTATACAGAGGGGATGGAGCTACCAACAGGTATGTATCCCATACAGCCTCATGTGAAGCCTCCTGTAGCCACAAGACCACTGGAAAAATTTTTAAGCACCATACATGCACCCCTTATCAGGCACCACGTTGGGCTCCATGTCCCAACCAAGGATGGGACAGAGAGAAAGGCTCCCCAAATTCCTTCTACCCTTGATCTAGATCATCTGAACACAAGGTGACAGAATTGCAACACCAGCATGCTGTCAGTGCAGGAACAGTGGCTTTTACACCACTGTAAAATCTAGAGGGGCTTCCAGCACCAGTATTACCTCCAAGGCCATAGGGTGTGTCCTTGTTGGCAGCACTGCTCGGCAGGAGCTACCTCAGTTCTCACAAAACCAACCAGTGCCCCTTGGTAGACACTGCTTATTACTCCTAGAGCCCTGAAGCCATCTACTTCCTTTTTCCCCTTTATTTCTACGGCCATACAACATAAGCTTGGTCATATAAAAAGACACATTTTAAAACATATTGTGTGAAATTATACCAGAAATCAAGGATTGTGATATCCCAGGGAGTAGTTCCACTGGATAGGAAAGTGGTTTTAATGATATTACTAAAATAAGATGAATGGGTGAAAGCTGGAAAAGCATTTGCTGTATGTCAGCAGGTAACAGTAAAACTCCAAAGTGTTGTGTCGACCAAAGGATGCAGCCATCACGCCAGGACACGCAGCACAAGCCCTTCCCTCACTGTGTGTCACTGCAGTCTTGCCTGTATTCAAGAGGCTGGTGTCCTCTGGGGACAGCAAGTGTGATGTAGTTTTGGGATGGTGAGCAATCATACAGGCAGCCCTGGTCTGAAAGCAGGGAAAGCCAAAGCCAGTTGTGTTGCAGATGGCAATAAAATGCCGAGCCAGGGCTGAGATGATGTGGCTTTGTGGTTTTAGGTCTTCCGTGCACTAAACATCAACTAGGTTGTTTGACCTGCTAAGTTTGGGAAGGAAACCTCCAAAGAGCACTTTTCAACCTGCCAAAACTGCTGTGCTGCAGGAGGAGATTCAGGGACAGACACAGTGAGCTTTTAAACTGGAGAGACAGCCTGGCTCAAACGGCTGGTCTGTATTTTCCACCATCATTCAGATGAATTAAAGAGAGACAGCAGGGGAGGAAGCATCCATCTGGCCATCCATTATTAATGAGAGGATCAAATCTAAAACTCTTTCTGATACTGATACAGAAGCCCTTTGGTATGATCAAATTATTCTCTTTCGTCCTCACTCTCTTTTTACACAAACTGTCTCCAGCAGCCAGCCTCTTCTCCAAGTCCAGGTCAGGTGGGAAAATGGGAAAGCTTTGTAATTTCTAAATTAATTTTTAAATCTTTCCTATATTCTTTTACACTGAATGTACTTTAAATATTGAAGGAAGATAGCCTTGCCCTTTTGCATTCATTTAAACCAGAATGAAGCAGCTTATTTCAGACAAGACTTAAAATTCTCACATGATCTAGTGTCCCAGACTGTACAAAAGCAAAGTTCTATAGCTGTCAGATAGTCAAAAATATGTATCTACCTATAAGCCCTTAAAGACTATTCAATTTAACAGCAGAGGAGAAAAAGCTTGCTTAAGGAACTGAGTTACTGCAAGCTTGTTCAAGAATGGAAGGACTATATTTAAAGAATTTCTTGAAGAATGGTGCCCATCCAATTCTGCAATTATTCAGCATCCTCTGTACACCACCATGCCTAATCATCCTTTGGATCTCTTCCACTTGCTGAACAGTTCAGAGCTGGTGCTGGGAAGAACCACTGGGAATTTTCAGAGTATTCAGAATTGGTTTCTGGCATAATTTATAGGAGCAAGAATTTGGAGTAACATAATTAAAGTCAGTAATGCATTTCTGGATTTACTTTACAGTTGTGTAACCACAACGGAAATCTAATTTTAAGTATGCAGATTCCAAGAAACATCCCTTTTCCATGTTTGAAAATAGCACAGCTCTCTCACACACATATATGCACACAGAAAACTAGTCTAAACTACAGACATGTAGTATAAGTGAGTTCAAACTTACATTTAGGCACCTAAAAAGTAACCCAATTTATAAAGGCCCTCACTAATGTCATCTACTCCTGTACAACCTTGAAATAAGCACTCATTTACCTAGACCTTTGTGGCCACAACCCCAAATTTCTTGATTGCAAGGCTTCCTGAAGGAATGGGTTTTCGTGTAACATTTGGAACACTCTTACAGAAAACTACTCCACACTGCAGATCTTTCTGAAAACAAAAAGAGACAAAAAAAAGACTTTGTAGATCTGCAATTATTTTTAAATGCTCACACTCTTCTCAAGATCTTTCTGTGGGAAAGACCTCTAGTAGTACAAGCAAACCACAAACATCTGATATTCTAATACTGTGACTCTACAAACAAATTCCCCTAACAAATTGTTTAAATTAAATTTTGATAAGCACCAAGAAAACATACAGCTTAAAACCCTAAAACTGAATAAACTTGGAAGGTGGACTGATGTGATTTCAATGTGATTTCATTGTGTTACTGGAAAGGCCAGAATAAAATAAAAAATGTAAAAAAAAAAAAAAAAAAAATTCTATTTTCTCTTAAGTCTGAATTAAGACCAGCAAAATTGCTACTATTATTACCAGATTTAACAAAACATATTTCCATATCACTATTTCCAAAATCCATTAATCATCTCCAGTCTCATCTGAGCATTGGAAATAATTAACAGCCTACTGTCAGCGCGCCCAAGCAACTGTGCCAAGCAGAGCTTAGGAAGGGACTTTCAAGGAAGGTCCTTCCCACCTCAGCTTTGCCAGATCCCGTAACACTGACTCATCATCACCAATGTTCTCTTTCACCTCCCAGTGAGCTGGGAGGAGAAAAACCTAAGGCGGTTCAGACAACAGTTTACATCTCTACCACCAGTATGTACCTGGAGGCCATAACTGCATTTGCTTTCAATACTGCATAGTTACACCTCACTCTTTCTCCATGAAGGGTCAGTCCAGCTGTGTGAAGCACTTGGACACATCAGCAGAGCTCAGCTCTCATCCACACAGGCCTGACAGGCAGGAGTACACATGAAGGCTCACACTCATCGCCTCCTTAGAGAGTGCATCTCCGAAATCACGACATCGCTTCAACTGCAGCCAACAGCGGGATTTCCACAGATGGAGGGTCAGACTCTGCACTCTGCAGTTATAGTTTAATTCCTATTCCTGCTCTCAAGTCAATGCAGAGGTTTCTGCGGCAAAAAGGGCTCATCTGTGACCTCTGAAGGACACCAACCACTGAACCATAACCCTGTCATTGCTGCTTCTGGCCTCTTAACCTCCAGCTGAACTACTGCAGCCTCCCAAAGCACACATGCCACACTGAATTCTTCTCTCCCAAATTGAAGGTTAACCCTGCTGGTAGAAACTTGCTGGAAGCAATGAGCTGTCACCTCTCAGAGACAAGATGCTGCTGATGCTGATCACAGCATCCATTTCTTTTATAGAATCATAGAATCACAGAACCATTTAGGTTGGGAAAGACCACTGAGGTCATTGAGTCCAACCTTTGACCGAACACCACCATGTCAACTAAACCATAGCACCAAATGCCACGTCCAGTTATTTGTTGAACACTTCCAGGGATGGTGACTCCATCACCTCCCGTTCCAATGCTTAACCACCTCTTCAGCGAAAAACTACTTCTTGATGACCAACCTGACCTTCCCTGACATACCTTGACACTATTTCCTCTTGTTCTGTTGCTTATTGCCTGAGAGAAGAGGCCACCCCTCACCTGGCTACAACCTCTTTTATAGAGAGTGGGGGGTTATAGAGAGTGATAAGGTCCTCCCTGAGCCTCCTCAAGGCTAAACAATCCCAGCTCCCTCAGCTGCTCCTCATATGACATGCTCTCAAGACCATTCCGCACCTCCTTTGTCTTTCTCTGGACTCACTCCAGCACCTTAATGTCCTTCTTGTGAGGGGCCCAGAACTGCACACAAGACTCAAGGTGCAGCCTGACCATTGCCTGATACAGGGAGATGGTCACTGCCCTGGTCCTGCTGGCCACACTATTGCTGATACAAGCCAGGATGCCATTGGCATTCTTGGAGACCTGGGCNGAACTTCACGTTGTTGAACATCACACAGTTGGCCTCAGTCCATTGATCCAGTGTGTCCAGATCCTCTGTAGAGCTGCTCTACCCTCCAACAGATCAATACTCCCACCCAATTGGGTGTCACCTGCGAACTTACTGAGGGTGCACTTGATCCCCTGGTCCAGATCATTAATAAAGATATTAAACACGACTGGCCCCAATACTGACCACAGCAACAATTTCTTTCTGCAGCCAGACCTTTCAGAGCATGGATTTGGGAGCCTCTCAAGCTTCTTCTCGCCTTCCTCAGACAACGTGTGATCACGCTTTTGGAGGCAGCTGAATTTTACAGCTGTTTCTGAAGTTTCACACAACCAAGGCCAGGATGGTCATCTGGTTCCAGAAATAACTGGACACTGCAGTCTTTAGTCCAGTTTCTCTCAAAAAAGTATTTTTTGGCTGACTGAAAATTATCTGATAAGAAAAAGGAGGGGAGAGTGTAGCTAGGGATACAGCAAATTCAACTTCTTAGAATGTAAGGGGGTTTTCCATATTTTTGGCAATTATGAAGTATTTTCTGCCAGAACTGGTACATCCAACTGGTAGAGCCTGTGCTCTCAGGGGAACTTCAGGAGATGCTTGCCTTCCTGGAAGTCTCCACACAAGCTTTTAGCAGAGTCCAGATACAGCAACAGACACACACAGTGCGGACGTTGACTTCACTGTTACCACCGTATATTGGTCAGGAGACTCATTTTTTACTCTCTCACACCACATACAATCTCACTAAAACTTCACACAGTCTGGGGAAAAGGTTCCAAGCACAGAAGCTGCTGTCATGGTTGTGCTTGCGTATCTCTTTTGTGCTTTAAAAGACTTCAGTGCTGAATTGAGCCCCTATTAAAAATACATAAATAAATGTTATGGTCTATAAATAATGACTCGATGCTTTACCTAATCATTTGCTTTTATGCAGTTATCATCTCTGCAAAGACAAGGAGCAAAGCCTGGAGAGCAAAGTCTTGCCTTCAGGCGTTTTAAATATTCAAGTTTCTGAGTCAATGTTCTTACTGGGCTGGAAGAACAAAGAGCAAGTCCATTCAGAGCAAACACACATAATAATCTTTACCATCCCAAGCAATATTGGTATATTAACCCGACACTGGACTTGGAGAAACATCATATGCACTTTCATGTATTATGTTGTTCAGATGTGTGCAACTGCAGATCATATTTAAAAGAAGCCAGGCAGGTTCTCACAGACATGCCAAAGATTTAAGAACATGCAACAAGCTGACTCTCTCACATAAGCTCTCATCATAATCATTCTCAACAGGATATAACCACTAAAGGAAAAAGACACAAAACAGAAAAACCACACACCCCTGTTTTTCCCCTTAATCTTCAACCATGAAGCTCAAGCTTTAAAATCAGCCTCATTTAAACCAAACAGACTTTTTAAAACTAAATATAGTGCTGCTGCAATGTTGGACTCAAATATTATAAATTAAATTCACTTTTTTGGATTTATTTTTTTTAAGAAAAAAGCAAGTGCAGCATAGGCAAAAATCCAAATACTGAAAACTGAAGTACTAATTCTTCAAACACTTAAGCAATTATATAATATTACTCATATCAACAGACTTACAATGCATCTGTTTATCATGTGCTTAGTAACATTTTTGGGATTAGGAGCTGAAATATGTGCATGTTGTCACCAGAATATTCCTGAAGACCAATATTCAACATGTATTTCAGCACTAGAAAATTCAACCCACCTCTCAGTATTTGAAAACCCCTTTCTTTAACACTTTCAGCTTCAAAGTCATCACAGCATCCCAAGTGAGATTCTAAGATGCTGCCAAAGAGAGGGATTTGATAGCCATATCACTGCACTATGTATCTAAGCAAAAAAAAAAAAGTTTTAGTGATGACTAATGTTTTACTGTGAGCAACCCGCAGGCAGGGAAGACCCAGAGCCAACAAGAAAAACAAGGGAGAAGGAAACACTCCGAAATTGCAGTAAGAACCGTTCTTCACAAGCAGGAAAGCTCAAGAGGAGTTGCCAGTAAGAACTGACAACCCAGAAAAGCCAGAGCATGACAAAGTGTTGTTCTTTCCACCCAGTGTCAGACAGAGCAGGTCCACCCCTCCCTGCTTTGCTGGTCCCACATGCCCCTGTTCTGCAACAAGAAAGCAGGCACCTGATTAAATAGCATCTCTTTGGGAATAGCTGCTAGTGTGGTCCACTCTGGGCAGGCTGGGTAGAGGAAGAGCAGGGTGTCACACACAATACTGAAAAGACCCCATAAGCCCTAAGCCATCTCCTCTGCTAAAATGAAAAAGGACAGATGACAAACCCAGAAACAATCACACTGATGGCAGGGGGTGGCAGGAGTTCCTCCACTAGACTTGATCCGCCCTCAGAGGTACCAATGGAAGTTAGTAACCTCTGACCCTCACTGAATTATTCAGTCATCTTCAAAGATCTACCTAAACTGCTTCAAATCCCAGTGGAAACTGTGGTGTGTGGAGGTATTTCCCCAAAGGTGAGAGGTGAGAGCACCACGGAGACCCTTCACCGTCCCTCCACCCTCCACTCCTCCAGGTGTTTCAAACAAACCTGCAGCTGCCAGAGATCAGCCTATCTCAGAGCTCCACCCAGGCACTAAATCAGGACTGAAACACCCCAAACTCAAACTAATGACGTGGCAGCCCCACGAAACCGTGTGGCAACAGCAGCTTTATCAGCAGCCTCAAAATGAGCTGGGCTGATCCAAACACACCAACATCAGGAGGGCAAGGTCCTCTTCTGTCTGTCTTCACTCACTTTTCTTCCATTATTTTACTACAACATGCAAGGCTCCCTTCAGATTACTGTGTTACTTCATATTTTGGCTGACAACTTAGAGGATACCCATGGCAGGAGCCATCCTACAGCTGTGCTGCACAGAGAGAGGCAGAGACACACCACAATCCCAACTTCACCCCTGAAACTATTTCATAGGAAAATGTGCTGAATGAGACTAAAAAAAGACAAATCAGAAATTATAATTACAAATTACAATTAGAACAGTGATCTTGTCACCTGGAGAAGGGAATTCTACTTTAATTCCCTTTTTTATTTTTACCAGAGCCACCAAAGCCCTTGTATGAACTCCTGTGGTTGAAAAGCATAGAAACTCATTCAGTTATCTTCGCATCATCTGGAAAACAACACCACAACAGTCTAGTAACTCTGGGTTTTGTCAGGTGAACCAATTTGGTATCATAGCATTTATTTCACATATTATAGCACAATAGTTTGTGACTTTGGTTTCACTTTCTTTGTTCTGTCCCATGATGAAACACTGGGTAAGTACATATATGTCAGCATGGCACTTTGTTTCTAAAAGCTGATTAAAAATACATTCTTTAAAAAGGAAATACATGGAAGGGACTTTGGAGACCTAGATTTTAAGCTTCTTTTTATTTTTTTTTACATCTGTTTGCTGAGCGCATATAATTTCTCCCTTGAATTATTTAAATGTGTCAGTGCTTTTTTCATGAAAGGAAAACTGAAGCCAGATGCCCAGCCTCAAAACTGAAAAACTTGAAAATACAATAAAGTGCAGTTGGTAAAAAATTTGAATTCTCATCCACAGGGAAAACCCAGTATTTTAAAGAGATATATTCACTGGAAAATCATGTTGAAACCCCCGTAGAGCTCTGAAAGTTACAGAGAAGTATTCTGTGAAATCTCCAAATATTTTCTTTTCTTTTGCCTTTTTTCCTGCCTTCAGCCTTAAAATGCTGAAGAGTTTGGATGTCCATACTGTTCTTGAACAAGAAGCTGGTGACCACACATCCTCATCCTGCCAGTTCTCACTCCAATCGAAAAAGCCCAACAGGCCAGAACAGGAGACGTTGCCTCTTGTGAGGAGCAGTGTCCCACAGGAATTTCCACTGCAGGCTTTCCCTCATGGAATATCTAATTTATAGGCTCTCTATCCTCCACTGACAAAACACACAAATGGAAATTTTACCCTGCTTCTACAGAAAGCCTGAAAGTGCAAACCGTAGCAGGAATACATTAAGGAAAGCAGCAGAAATAAAATGGGATTTCTAAAAATCACAGTCTGACAAAATTACTTTATTTTGAATAGGCTTGATACACTAGGTAAGGATAGTTTTTAAAGAAAAGAATTATGCGCTTGTTTAACCCATCTCAGCTACTGATCCCTGGGGTTTCCAATCTTGCAGTTCTCCTGGGATAGGCAAGTTGCTCATAACTCTTCCCCCTGCATTCAAACACCACACTTCTACATTTGCATCTTGAAACTGCTAATCTTTAGTTAAAAATTAATTTGATTTAAAAAGAAAAAAAAGAGAAGCAAGCAAGCTTTCTGGACTGTCACGTGCGAGGGATAAAAAGCAGAGCAGCTTCCAAAGCAGTAGTACAACACTTGGAGAAGAATAGGGATAAAAATAAGATAAATTGCTCAGATAAACTGTCTTGCGGTTCATATTCTTAAGAGGAAAGGAGATGTGCAAGGTTTAGTTTTTGCCTCATTATCCATGTGGTTGCAGTTCATTAGGACACCAACTTACCCCCCTGGGCCCTAAGCAGCCCCTCAAGGCAGCACCGAGTTGCAGGAGTTGAAGGAGTGCAAAATCCTTCCCTCAGATCTCAACTTGGGTGCTCAGGACAACAAACAAGGGACTACAAAGCAGCTTCAGTACGTTCAGGCAAAATCACTGAAATGCACCTTAATGAAGATCAAGCAAGTGATCACCAGTCTGCCTCTGCTTCAGACACCTTGGGCATGTGAGCTGTAAGGATAATCTTTACATTGAAGGTAGTAAAGGCTTTGCAGAGCAGCGATTCATTTAAGAGAGCAGACAGAAATCCAGCCAGTCTGCCCTTTCCAGCTGGCATGCAGTGAATCAAGAGCAGGACCATGCCGACAGGGAGGCGTTTTGCTTCCTTCCTCCCACCTGCCCAACACACACAGCAGATATCTTCCCCTACCCCTCCTCTCTCCCACCCTCTCTTCCTACCATCATTACTTTGGGAGGCTGCAATCAAAACCCATCCTGTTGCACTTTCCATGCCTGAAGAGCTCCACAAGTCCGAACCACAGCAGTGGTTCCGGAGGCTGAAGGCAGGATTTTCAACCCCCTCAAATGGCATTTAGAAACCAAACCCCTCACGTTAAAAGCAATGGTTTCTAAAAACCATAGGCAGCCTCAGCAAACTTCAGACTTACTTTGCAAGTCACTAGAGTAGAAGCAAACCTCATCTGGCACTGAGAAGCAATTATTTTTTTTCTTGGAAGCTACACAAAACATTTATTGTCATGAGAATGGTGAGAAAGTAGAAATTCAAAATCTGACAATCTAGCTACAAAAAAATTTCAGAGCCCAAGCAGGTCATCACTGCTGAGCAAGCTCCCTGCTGCATCTTTGGGAATGCACAGTGTCCTCATATGCTCTCTCATCCCAAGGTTTAGTCAGTATCTGATCTGGGGTGGGACCCTTTCCCCTGCTCCAGGGGATGGAGGGCTGGTGGGTGCACTCAGTGCACACAAAAGCATTACTGCTTGAGAAAGGGAAGGCACAGGACTATTCCCTGGCAATGAGCAGGGTAGGAGCCCTTCAATATAGCCTGGTCTTGACCCCTCGCTGATTGTCAAAGATAATCACTGAGCCCCAACTGTGACAGCTCTGCTGACCTCTGTGAACTGTTACCCAATACAAACTCCAACATGTGCCTGAGCCTGAATTTCCCCTCCAAACATAATATAATGGCTCGCTCTCAAGTCACCTCTAATTTTTACTGCCTGCTGCAAACCAGGTTTCAAGCAGTGCTGTTGGGGATAATAGGTTTCAAGGTCTCACTAATCAGCTTTCCATTGAATAACGAGTAAAAAAAAATCTCTAGCTTTACTTACATTTATACCACTTGTTGAATAAGAACAACTGAACAGTGCAAGGAAATCTCTCATTTACATTTTTGTGCAAACATGTACAAGCAGGTGCTGAAGAGCACAAAAACTCAAAAGTCTTCTCTGTTTTGGAGATGAGAGATATCTTGGGCAATAATAAATAGAAAAATCTTCCTGAAGGACCAAATAGGGACACACTAGTGAATGATAAAGTCTTCCAAACCTAAAGAATAAACACTATTGTAACATCATGGAAAACAGTTACTTTTTGAGGCTTATGACCTATTTAGTGTCAGGGAGTTCCAGTATAGCTGTAAACGTGTTATCATGATTACTACATGTCTTCTTGGACTTACATTCAGCAGAAAAATATAAAATTAATCCCAAGACCTGCCAGCTTTAGACTACCCATTCTCTGAAGAGCCCTTAGGCAGAGAACTTGCTGCTAAGAAACCCAAAGGTCTGGAAAAAAATCAAAGCGACTTTTTGCAGCCATGGGGATCTGGACCTTATTCTGCTCTGGTTGTACATAATTTTTTAATGTCAAATATTCTTTGCATTAACATGCTTTTCTGTCTTGGCCAAGGACGAAGGAAGGTAAGACTCCTGCTTTTTTGATTTTAACCTAGTATGACCACCTCCAAAGGCTGACTGCCCTTTTGCTGTCACAGAAAGCATAATAACCTAGCTTGGAAGGTACCCCACTGCACCTCTGCTCAATCTCCCTGCTTGAAATAGGATTGAACAGAAATGGCACATTCCTGCTGATTCCTGCGTGACAGTCTCTACTGGTGTGGATTCTCCAACCTCTAGGTCACTTCACACAGTAACTCCAGAATTTTCTTCTCTAGTGTCTGAATTATCCCTCCTTTGCAAGCCTGTGTCCATGGGCCATTTTCCATCTGGCATTAGAAGGGAAGGGAACAGGATCTTTCACATCTACCAGATTCTTGGAAAATCACAGGCACAGAGCAAAGGAGAGAGAGGACCAAAAGATACAGACTGAGCAGAATTTCTGTGTTAGTTTTATTCTCACATTAGATGAATTTGTCATTTTTATTTTATTCTAAATGCTAATGTGTGGCAACACCAGCTGCCAATTTAGAGAGACATACTTGGCATGCCAAGATTTATGTCACTAAGTTTCGCATCCCTTACTTAATTCTCCTGATAGTCACCAACCCTTCCAGAAAGATAGAATTACTTGGCACTCTTCAAAAAACACTTATTCGGTGAATGATGCTACCTCAAATCACAAGCCTCCCAAACTCAAAGCTCTTTGTCTAATGAAAACTATTACTGCTTTTTAATAAGTTCTTCAGCATTTAAAAATAGCACTCCTAATTTCCTGCTCCACCGAGCACCACCTTGACTTCAAGTCAAATTATTCACAACCTCTTCTCCACCAGCCCTGGGGGATACAAGTCTTGCATTTTGGGGCTAAGTACTTCTCTCAACAGCTGTGAGAAGCTCTCCGAAGCAGGAAAGAGCAACTCACTCCTAACAGTATCAGACAACAAAGCCAAGACACCCTTTTTTTCCTGCTATTTTAACCCAAGCGTTGTAGGGTAAGAAGGCAACACCAGCAGGATTTCTTTGAGGCAACTTATATTCAACTAAATTACATTGTGGGAGAGCAATAGTATTAATTCAAGAGTTCATGAAAGAGATTAACATTACCACATAGGCAAGATTTAGCAGTTTCAGCTTGCTCTAGTTCTCACCAGGCACGTCTCTCTCACGAAAACACCAGAGGCAAAATACTCACAACGCAAAACCAAACAGAAGTGTGTTACTGTGTCACAGTGTCACAAGACTTAGCACTGACATTTGAAGCAGCTGTTTCATCCACAAAACCAGTAAGTGGGTCCTGCTCAAAGGCCTGCAAAGAACATTAGTTCTCCTTGCACAGGTGTCATACCAAGGTCCAGGCCTGTAAAGCTCCAATAACGGAGCCTTCACATGGGTTGAAACTTCACCCTTCACGGCAGCATGAGCAGGAGCAGGACTCATTGCACCCAGAGGGCATAAACATCCCCAAGACTAATGATCTTTATGTCCTGTTGCCTTACCCTTTTTTCCGAAGTTGTCCCTAAACACTCCTTCCACTGCTTCCCAAATTTTGTCAGACCTCAAAACCCACTAAATTTCTTTACACATTTTTGTAAACTACTTTTTGGGTTTCTTTTTTCTTTCAATTCAAGATTTTTGAATATTCTTACAGTTAACTGAATCTCTTAAAAGTCTGGTCCTTTCCCAAACTGCCTGTTTTCCTGGAAACCTGACATTCATTCAAATATTTTTACAAATCTCCCTGTTAATTGCTTCATTAGACCATACTTCTGTGATAACATTTTTGTCTATTAGACACAAAAAGAAACAGTGCACCCTAGTGTGACCTACTTTTGTGTAAAACTAGAAAAAATGTTTTTAACAAACATGGGAGAAAAATTCTCCACACTATCTGCCTTTTTAAGTTCAAACAGATTTTTTCTAAGGACTTGAAGGAAAACACTGCTTTTCTGACAAGATGCTATAACTGAAGGCTTAGTCAAATGGTCAGTAAGGGCTTCCCAGCTTTTTCCTAATGCTTATCTTATATTATTTTTGATTCTGCAACCCATGCAATAGGAGAAAAACTCTCAAGTACAAACTGTCTGCATTTTGGGATTCAGTTATTCAATATCTCTGATAAGACTTCATGCCCCAAAGCTGTTCATCTACAAAACAAATACCAGCAGGTTCTTTCTCTGCAAAATTTTTGTTTGGGTTATTGACCCACAGACTTTACACAAACTGCTTTTTCCTGAGCACAAGACTTGTACATCTTGAGGGGAAAAAAAAGTAAAATCCAAAGCCAGCTCCTGTTTTCCCATGTGGATAAAAATCAAGCTCAAAGGGAACTACTTGTAAAGGTTGTAGCTGCAAAGGTAAAACAACATTAGGACTTTGCAGGAAGAGGGCATATGAACACAGTGGGAACACATACTCATAAAACATGAGAAGGTCCATTTGCAGTATTTAATGCTGACCTTCAAAATACATTAAAAAGTCCATTAGAAGCTTTTATTCCAAAAGCTTAAAAAAGTGACTCCACTACATTGAGCAGTACTGTTTACCCAAAGCTTCCAACAAATTCAGTAGCAGCTTCTCCTTAATTTTCCCATTTGCAAGCAGAGACAACCTTCACTCCACCTGCACACATGACTTTCCTGTGCTAAGACCACAAGTTTTACATAAACTCATTTCAAATGTGATATGAGTTTCTGACAGGGCATGAGGATGCCAGGCTAGTACATGGAAGCTCCTGACTTCATTCTCCTCTCTTACAAACCTTCCCTGAGGGCTATTTTTCCTTTTTGCTATGAATGGTCTTGCTGGACACAGACTGCTGGAAAAACAGCCAAAACTCAGACTGCTGACATTTTGGACCAGATTTTTCTTCAGAAAATCTTTCTTTTGGTATATAGATGGATTTGGGGATGGGAAAATTTTAGTCTATATTCTAAAAGTAGTAAGAAAAAACAGCCTCAGGCAGCTAATTAAAAAAAAACTTTTGACACTGTGTCTAAGCATGTACATAGACATATATATATGTGTGTGTGTGTGTGTGTGTGTGTATACAGAGACAGGACAACTATTCTCCTATACAAAAGCTATAAAAAGAGCTAATGATTCTAAAATAAGGCTAAGTGAGTGTAGGACTTTTTTTTTTTTTTAATAGCACTGCTTGGGAAAGGACTTGTGATAATAATTAAAGGTATATGAATTCCTTAAGTAAACACCATGTTCCCTATCTTTTTATGCTAACACTGCCTTGGCCTTATTATACATGCAGAAGAATCTGGACTTTGGCCACAGTGAATTTTTGCACTGCCTTTAACCAGAACTTCCTGAAATCAATAGCATCCATACACTCCAGTGCATCCAGCTTGTTTCTCCAGGGTCAGCAAAGAGGCGCAGTTTAATACACACTTAATTCAATTAAGAGCTGCACAGCAACACCATTTAATACATTTTAACCTCCTCTCCACGCATCATTTACTAACCCACCATTAATTAAATGCAGTTATTAAAGTAGTGTGTTTATAATGACTGTATTTTCAATGAATGAACAAAAGCTATTTGTGGGATCCAACCAAACGGTGCTTGTTCATTCACAGCGCGGGACTGAGCTCAGATGCCCAGAGCCAGCTGGCATCTCGACAGCACAAACAGCACTCAATAGATGCACAGAGGCAGGTCGGTACAAATATCTTCTGCCCAGAAGGAAGCACCATGCTGGAATGTTTTAAATTCCTGCTCTGAACATTTGCTGCTCAAAAAAGCACCGCTGCCAGGTGCCTGCATACCTGGAGGACTCAGAGCATTGCATTAATAATCCCAACTCGCTGGTATAACCCTTCTGCAGATCTAACAGGTTGTAATCCATTGTCTTTGTCAGTGCATTTGAAACAGCTTGGCACAAAGTGCCATTAGATACTAGGAAATATTAAATATTAGTGTTACCACCACCTTCAAACATGTATCTCATCAAACAAACCTCTGGAAATAATCTGCTTTGGATGATGAGCAATGCAAAGATGTGGTCACAGATGGTTGACTGACAACTCCTTTGCGTAACAAGTGGCACATGAAGTCATTAAACACACAAACCTGCATGCATGGACAGGGATACAGGACATGCATCCCAGATCTTCCAACTAAACCACATTCAGCACCTTCAGGTAAAAAGATTAAGATTCTTCAGATGACGCAGCAGATTGCTTGGAATGTAGGTTTGACGCTGCATGTGGTCTACAGCAGCTGAAACACCCAGATTAGCCACAGGTTTATCATCATGCATTATCAAATTTAAACATACTAGTCAAGAGACAGCAAAGGTAGAGAAGCAAAGGATTTTTCACTTACACCGCTAAACCAGAGATGTGTAACAAACACATGAAAACTCAAGCACAGTTTTGAATTTAAAAAAACATAAGGAGTTTTGTCTGTCTTCGCGAAAGTAAAATGCTAAAAATGTTTGTGCATGTGTTTTTTTGTCCATGTGTAAACATATGACCCAATCCACTCCCTCCACCCCCCGCCTTGTTCTATCCGGAATGTTTTTAGTGTAAGAGGAGCAATGCGAAACTTAGTTAACAAAGTCAGCAAGAAAATTGCCCATGTTTCTCCTACAAACATAGTTACTAGGGCATATCAGGAGGCAATATGACATATTTGCTACACCGGTTCCAAAGCTCTCACAGGGAGGGGGATTACACCCTGGCCACCTGCCTTTTGGATGGTTCCCATTAACTTCTGCTTCGTATCAGACACTTCTGATGTTTGGTATGGATGGTTCTGCAAGACAGGTGAGGGCAAGACCCGGGCTGCAGGTCCCTGCTGCATCAAATGCTGAGGCACAGTATGAAAGAGAACCTTCAACACTGAAAGAACCATCATAATTCTGTCCACTTGGGTGATGCTGTCCTCAAAGCATGAAAAGGAGAGTGAACAGTCTTATCATGTTGTCAGTGGCCAGAAAGTACTGATACTGGCTGATGATGTGTCTGCAGATCCTCCACTCCTAATGCAGGAGGGTGGTTTAGCAAACTGAGGGGCAGCTCTTGCCACAAAGTCACATCTTGCAACGGATAAACAGCTCGATGTCGAAACGGAAATGAGTGATGAGTGGAGTCCTCAGGGGTTTGTACTGGGACCAGCACTGTTTAATAGCTTCATTGACAACATGGACAGTGGGATCAAGTGCCCCTTCAGCAAGTTTGCAGGTGACACCAAGCTGAGAGGTGCAGCTGCCACACCTCAGGGACGGGATGCCATCCAGAGGGACCTGGACAAGCTCGAGAAGTGGGCCCATGGGAACATCATGAGGTTTAAGCACAGGGGCAGCCCCCAGTATAAACACAGGTGGGGTATGAACAGATCGAGAGCAGCCCTGCTGAGAAGGACTTAGAGGTGCTGGTGCACAAAAAACTGCATAGGACCTGGCAATGTGCAGTCACAGCCCAAAAAGCCAACTGCCTCCTGGGCTGCATCCAAAGCAGCGTGGTCAGAAAGCCCAGGGAGGTAATTCTGCCCCTTTACTCTGCCCCCAAGAGACTCCACCTGGAGCACTGCATCCACCTCTGGGGTTCCCCAACACAGGAAAGACATGGAGCTGTTGGAGTGAATCCAGAGGAGAACAAGGAAGATGATCAGAGGGATGGAGCACCTCTCCTGTGAGGACAGGCTGAGCGAGTTGGGGTTGTTCAGTCTGAAGAAGAGAGAACTCCAGGGACATCTAATTGTGGCCTTTCAGTAAAGGGGGAGTTGTAGAAAAGATGGGGGCAGACTTGTTAGTAGGGCCCATTGTGATAGGACAAGGGGCAGAGATTTTAATCTAAAAGTGTGCAAATACAGATCAGATATAAGAAATACAATTTTTATGATGAGGGTGGTGAAACACTAGCACAGGTTGTCCGGGGAGGTGGTAGATGGCCCATCCCTGGAAACATTCAAGGTCAGATGGGGGCTCTGAGCAACCTTATTTGGTTGAAGATGTCCCTGCCCATGGCAGGGAGGTTGGAACTAGATGACCTTTAAAGACCTCTTCCAACCCAAACTATTCTACAACTATATGATTTGCCAAAGAACAGCAGAAACACAGAACAAGACCATGATATCTGTAGACCTCGTCCTTTTGTCTCTGCTTTAACAAAGGGGAATGGTTCAGAAGAATATAGGCTAGATAACAAGGAAAAAAGCTTTATTCTTACTCCTTATTTTAAAATTATTATGAAATCCTTCTCTTGTTTTACTTCATGGTCAGAAAGAAGCACCATTCTGCTTTGCCAGCAGTATTAAAAAGCTTTCACACATGTTCCTAACAGCATTGCTACATAGCCCCTATTCACTGAACACATTTGCAACTCAGGAGCAATTGCTTGTGGAGCATATTGCCTTTTGGCCTGCTCATTTGTCTTCTAACAATTATTCTGCTTTTTAAAGAACAAACTCCTCCCCTCCCATGAGCAGATGGGGAAATGTCATCTCTCGTTCTTAGAGAAGCTTTGACCAATATTGTGACTTGGGCATTAAATAGAGCAGAAGTCCGCAGAGCTACCTATGCTTTATGGTATAATTTTCTTTATGCATGAGCTCTGCTGTCAGCAATGTCAGCAGGAATATGCATGATGTTACACGCAGTGTTTGTCAGCTGGTCGCTTACTATGCAACAAGGGCCCGGGAGCAGCAGAGAGTAGAAAATCAGAGCCCTCTTCATTTAAATTTATGATCTGCAAAATCAGGGCAACTAAGGAAAACAGCAGAAATTGGCCCAAGCGGCAAGATTTAGACCAAGATTCAAGATGCTGAAGGTGCAGGAGCGCTCAGGAGCAGTGGTGATGACTCAGCCTGTGAAAAAATGTGAGAGGTATGAAACTCAAACAGCTGGAGGAACACACACAACACTGACCAGCAAAGGACAAAAGCAGCTGACTGACAAGGAGCGTAGGGAAAGGGGCAGCCTGTGAGGCATCTCTGCTCAGCCAGGGCCACAGGAAGACGAGTGACAGTGGTGGGGACTTGCTCCTGGGGATAGTCAGAAGGGATGTCCCCCCACTCCGAGGCAGGGTGTGAGGGAATGCACTTGGCACCATTCATAGCATCACTGGAGATGACAGCGACAATGAGGGGACACAACTGCACTTTATTGTGGCAAACAGCTGGCAATGGCTGCTACACTCAAAGGTTGAAAATCAGCTTGCATTATAACGTCCTGGGTTTGCATGCTTGAAACATAAAATTTTGGTGTCCAGAGAAAGATCTGCCACATTCTTTTTTTTTTTGAGGAGGTGGAGGAGTAAGAAATAGTTTTCATAAAAATCTCCTGACTTCCGTACTGCAGGTGAAGATGAGTGGAAAGATAGATAGCTGCCAAAATAAAGAAGAAATATAGTTGCATTTGACTGAACAGATTTCCCTTGAAACCTGAGATGGGGGTTATCCTCTGCAAGGAAGCAAGTCAATGACAGTGGGAAGAAGGATGCCATCAGCTGTGGGAGAGGTGAGCTTACTCCCAGCTGAAGAACACACCTGAACATAGCATGAATAACTCTGCAAATAACTGTAAAAACAAGCATAATTAGTTTTCTTAATCATGTGATTCTCTGAGCTGTGGATGTACCCAACACTTTCAATATTCAGCTGCTCTTTATAACTAACCTTACCAACACTGCTTAAGACTAAGTCTAACAGTAGCTGGGGAGAGAGTCAAGCAGCCAGATTTAGCTCCAACATACTGCGTATCTGCAATTTTTCCTCTTCCTAACTATTTGCTAAAGATGTATGTTACAAACTCGGTACATCAGAAGGCAAACTGTGGTAAGCAGGCCACTATTGTTAAAAACTTTGCTATCTCATTTACAGGTTGGATGGGCTTACTTGGTTTTTACATCAAGAATCAGGCAACGGGGGTAAAACAAACAGCACAAAGCAGTTAGTCAGCCAAGTTTCAGTGCCTCTGGTGGGACCCAGGCAGACATCTCAATGATGTGCTTTGGCTCTCAAACCAGACTACTGGGAGCATAACAGAATTGATAAAACACTGAGTAATTATGCATAACAATGGCTGAAGCATGCGGTTGCAGATGCAGCTGCTAACACATCTTTTAACTATTGTCTTGTTGGCAAAACAAATGCTTAGAAAAAATTAAAATTACTGCAAATGCCAGGAAGCTTGTGCTGCACACCCTTTCTTGCCTCCACGAGGGTACAAAGCCCTGTGTTGGTAGGGTTCAAGTCTCTCCTTGGGTATATTTTTGTTTCTCTTTTGAGTTGTTCTTGTAGCGTAAGTGTTCTCCTTTGCATACCCTATGGGTCAATGTGAGGTTATGCTCCACCTTGTAGGAAGAGATATCAGAATCCTGGTTGGAAACTTGCCCTTTCGCTGACCTGTTCTGAACTGTAAGAGTTTACATATGCAACTGTTTCTCCCCTTGTTTCCAGCCCTTCATTCAGGGCTCTGCTTCGATTTCCTCTCTTGATCACACATTTTAAAAAACCATTTGCATTGCCAGTACATTACTGGCATGTACTATATCTGCGTGCCTAAAATCCCTTATTTGGGATTTGGGCACTCTGAGATTTTCCTTCAGAGAAGTGAAAGGCCAAAAAAAGGTGAATTTAGTCATGCCAGCGTCCTCACTCATCCGGCACAAAAGCTGGGTTGCTCTGCAACCCCTCCAGCAGCATCCCACTGAATTGCACCCTTGATAGCAGGAATTTAGAACAAGGCACGAGAACAAGGCCGAATTTGTCCCCTGAACCTTCTGTGTCTGTTCCTCCTTCCTGACCTGGCTGACGGATCACCCTCCATCCCATGGCCCATGTCTTAAGGGCAGAGAGGCTTCAGCTGAGTGAAGAGCACGGCTGGAGAATACACCTCCGCCTGCCCAGCAGTCAAGCCACCTCCCAACCAGTAGCATTGCCTGCCCAGCCCCAGGGCAAGCTGCACAGGGCAGCAACTCAGACCACCAAAGTCAGAAAAGCTTTTTGTCTGTTTTCAGTAGCATACGGAGTATCACTCCTGGTGCAAAGGAGCAGACAGATCTGCCCAGCCTGGGGAGGACATGAATGTGCCACCAGCCACGGCAGGGCTGGGCAGCATCATGAGACTACACCTGAAATGCCGACAGGACCCAGGCTCTTGCAAGAATCTGTTCGGGGAGGTTATAACCACTCTCACCCCCCAAAAGTCTGGAGCACAAACAATATTCCTGTATCAGACAAGAGTAAGAGACTCTGTAGGGAGGTTACTGAGACAGACACAGACTTAATTTGAGAAGTTAAGCCATTTTATTCATGTAGCTGCTCTACAGCACTTGCAGTATTGACATGAGCAGACAGTAATTGCCAGGATTGTTTTCTGCTGAGCTCTCACTTTCCAAAAAGTCATTACCCAATCAGTATGGAAAGTCATTAGCTAATCCCCTCAGGATCACACTGTTAACAGAATTTGGTGGGCTGCCTGGACACTGGCCGAAAATACTATATATCAACACACAAATGAAGGAGACATTTTAAGGATTACACAGCTGCACTGGGCAAAGCCCCTGCCAGGTGCTTTTCTGTGCCAAGTTCAATCTAACTTCCCAACAAAATTTCAGCAGAATTTCTGAACTGTCCTATATTGCACCATTCTGTAATTCCCTGTAGTCATTGCTGCATTTCTAACAGCATGTCCCCTGTGCCAACAAGAAGAGCTGCAGAGGTGGCTCTGCACTGGTGGAGAAGGTGACCATCAGCGGGCAACCCAGAGCATGCTGGGTGCCAGAGAGGAGCACACAAGAGCTGTCCTCTCTCAGACTGCCAGAGAACAACTTACAGAGCATCTGTGCTCATTCAGCAGAAGCAACAATATGCTCACTCTAGATCCAAATTAAAATTGTGTTGCAAGATAAACTAGGCATGTGCAAAACACAGATTAACTAATGCAAAACCACAGGCTAAAGAAAAAAAACCTTAGGATTAAAGATTAGAGCATCGGGAATTGGCTGAGGCACTGGGAAGATATAAGAGGCAAGGGATATCAAGGATACCTGGATTTAGCAAAATCAGAGAAACCAGGGAAAGAGAAAATTGCAATTTGAGATGAGGATTTGCAAGGATTACTTCTTAAGAAAACAAATTCCAGACAGAGTCCTGTGGTTTGGTGGGAGACTATTGCTGGCCAGCGTAAAGGCAGATGGGTGCCAGCTTGACTAAACAACTTTTCTAGAAGTAGTGATTTAGTTAAGGCACATCTTGTCTCTAAATGCACAGCAGCTCTGGGGGTTTTTTACCAGTTATTTCTCCATAAAAAAATGTGTCTTCTTATGAAAGTCAGTCATTTGCGCCAAGCAAGAACTCGTGGTTACCATGGGAGAGAAAATAAAATTCAATTCCCAGTAGGTCTGCAAATTCCAAGTACTTCCCTAAATGAGCTGCACACATGTGAAACATCCCCCCTGGGGCCCTGACACAGAGGAAGGTGCACCGCTGCACAGAGAGGAATGTGATGGTGGTTTGATGACCATCTGCACCTGGTGGCATCCCTAATATGATGGTAATGCTAACAGGTAGAGGTAAAAATGGAAAAAACAAACAAACAAAAAAAAACCCCAAACCACCCTGATTTATACAGTACAATTTCACATTTCTAAAGAGGGGGAAATGCCAAGCCAAGAAGATGCACTAAGTGCCCCTTGGTAGATATTGAGGGGTTTCTGGTTTTATTATCCAGAGATCGGTCCTTATATTTAACAGAAGCTTTCTGTGAGCACCCCAGCTGTTATGAAGCTTTCTCTCAGCATCTCTGCGCAGCAGTAATCCTAATATACAAAGCACTTTGTCTTGGATGCAGATATGTTATTGTCTGCATATCAGCTATTATACCAACTGTGTTGCTCTCACGGGCACTTGTGTCAAGACCAGGCAGTACCAAGCCCAGGCAGTGCTCATTAGCCTTTCATCAACAATGTAGTTTATTGTCTGCAACAAAGCACTTAAAAATATTTTGCAGAAAAGTGACTGGAAAAGAAAAAAAAAAAAGATTTTCTGCCTTCTGCAGATGCACATCCTTAGGTTAGGCTTCGCTTTGTTATACCCAAAGCACGTAAATTTGTCCTGGCTGGAGGAGTAGATCCAGGCTGTACCCTTTTGTGATGTCCAGGCACCCACGAGGGACTGGAACATCTTTCCACACTAGTGCCCAGGCTCCCTCCATGGGGAGCAAGAGCAGCAGCCCAGGCAGGCAGATGCCCATCCCATGTTTTATACACCAGCAGCCCAAACTTTGGAGAGTGTAGCATGGGAAGCTGATCAAAAGGCCAGGCCAGGCAGCCACCAAGCTGGCATCACACTTGCAAATAACTTTGACTGTCTATAATCTGAAGAGAGGACGCGCCACACCACATCACACAGCACAAAAATCCCTCCATGTGGAATTGACTGTGCTTTTTATAAACCAAGTACCAGTTTCCTGCAACACTTCTCCCAAGAAACTAAGGCAGAGTGCAAAATAATGCCTGGAACATGCTGATTTTGTACATATGGAGAATCGGGACAGCTACATCATAATATTTTGCTGAAGTGAAGTATTAATTGCAGGTCTGCAGCACTACCTCCTTTCTTTGTGGGAAATATTAGTGATATAATCTGTATGCATGGTATGGAAGCTGTGATCTGTTGAATAAATTTGGAACTCTAATTTACTCAGTGTTTTCTTCCCCACTGTTTTTTCATTGCTTTTAGGAGAGAGTAACTAGAAAACCCTCCCACACAGTCAAATATTCAGCTGCAAGAAAATAGTCTGGAGTCATTCAAATCCACAGAGCAACCTCAGCTCTGGTTGCCCCCACATTTACAAAGTTGCCCTGTGGAATTCTGAAAGATACACAATTTTTACAGCAGCATTTTGATGTAAGAAGGGAAAAAAAGTGTCCATGATTCTCTGAATCTTTCCATTTTATATTTTGACAGGAAGAAAGAAGAACTTAAATTGCTATTGTACGGAAAGGATCTTCAGTAATGCTTTGTCTTAGAGAAGACTTTTTTTTTGCTTACATGTGTACTCGTATCTGGTAAAGTCATCTCTATATAGAGGTTCAGAAAGAAACTTCTTAGAAATAAAGATAGCCATCACAGATTATAACCAGCATTTTTCCATGAATCACCTCCACTGTATGCAGTAAGAAAGCTTCCCAGACAACCTACTAGATGACCAAGAGAAATATTCCAGACTTTGGATATTTTACTGTAAGGGAGGGAGTCTCTCTGAGGAAAGACTCCAATAAAAAAGTGTATTTATTCTCAGAAAGAGAGGTCTGAATACAGTAGCACTCTTCAAAGCCATGTAAGGTTATAAAAAGGACAGCAGTCAATTGTACTATATGTCCATTGAGAGTAAACCAAAAATTAATCAGCTTAATTGCCAGCAACGAATATTTAGGCTTTACATTAGAAAAAAGCTGCAAGGACAAGGCAGTGGAACAAGCTAGTAAAAGATGTTCTCGCCTCAGGTTTTGAAAAGAACAGGCTAAATAAGGAAGGATCCATCCATCAGGGACAGCCTAAATATATTGTTCTTGTGCCAGGATGGACAGTTGGATTTCACAACTCCCAGTATCCTTCTGGACCAACGTTTTGTTGACTTTCTGGTCCACACATCTCTGTGGAGCAAAAATAGATACCCAGCAGAAAACAGACACAAATCCCCACAGTGGCTGAGAGCTCTCCTATGGAATGCTGTGTCCTCATTAAGAACACAGACATATTTTTTTTCTATACTGACCTCTAAGCACAGTGCAGGAAAACAGATATTCATACAGTTCCACTCAATACCCAGTTATACCATGCTAGGCATGGGTAAAACAAACATGAGTGGAAAAAAAGTTTGTGCTCTGACTTCAACAGCAGAGCAGACACTTCCAATCACCAAGCAAACAGGGATCGTATCATTCAGCCAGAGACAACCATTCCCACAATGCCACCAGAGGCAAAAAAATCCATGAGTGAAACATGGCAGCCAGCTCCACCAGTGACCATGAGTGCCACTGCCCTGGCTACAGACCCACATCAAATTCAAATAACTTGCAGTAGCGATACACTGGAGATGATGACTCAGAGACTCTGCTGGAGCTCCAAATAAAGACAGATCTTCTGGTTTCCTACTGAGCTCCTGATGTACAAGAGTACCAACTCTGTCCACAGGCAGCACATATGTTTGGGATCCACCTAAGTTTCTGCAGATTGTACAGCAGCAGATCACACCAAAAGGCTGAGTATTTTCAAAGATATTCCCTAAGGCAGATAAAAACATCTGGTACCACCCCTACAAAGTGTTCCCTGCCACCCACACAAGGGCTGGACACCACATTGTGCTGTCAAAAACCTCAATCTGTTTTTAACAACTAAGGGAAAACATTTCTGGCAAAACGAAACTTAACCTAAATGTTCCTTTGCCAAGTGATGCCGCCTCCTTTCTGGTTACATTTATGGGGGGGAGGAAACTCAAGAGTTAGAAAAACAAATGGTCACTCCCAAAAAAGTAAAAAGCCTCTAAAATGAACCTAAGTTCTACTTTGTCTTGGTTTCTAATTGATCTAAAACTTGCAAACCTCCCATGTGAAATGCCAGCAAGACAAGGCACAAAGCAGGACACTGAATGCTACCCACCCCTGGGATACACACAGACTCCAGGCGACAGCAGCAGCAGATTTTCAGCCAAACTCCAGGGAAACCAGCTGTGAGAGTGAGCAGTTCTCCCCCAGAGAACTGCAGAGCAGAAGCCAACAAGTCCCAGTCACAGACAGATTTTAATTTTCAGGGCTGAGCTCAGTAAGCTGGTGTTTAAAACAGAGACTTATTCTTTTATTGCTTCTGGAGAAAGTCAACTAATTCACAAAAAGGAAAGAAAAGCTGAAGTGCCTTTGAGAAGGTGATGGTTCTGGTGCACTGGCCAACTGACAAGGTTTGTCAGGGCTCAGCAGCGTTTGCTCTTTGTAGTCTGTAATGCCTAAATGCTGCATCTAACATCATATATCTAAATGCACACTGTTACATGTTCCTGGGGTGGGTCACTGGATGAGGTTATTTGCCACTCGCTCCAGCTTCCTCTGTGCCCATTCCCCTTCTAGCGTATTTCCAGAGTTTGAGGATGTGGAGCTGAACCATTCCACCCATCAAGTCCTACGCCCAACACCAACACTGTTGATGGCCCCAGTACCTCTCCATTAAGCCTCTCCTTTCAGTTTTACAATTGGCACATACTTCCCTGTAATATATTTAAGGAAAATGAAGATAAGCAGTACACAAGGTAGCCTTGATACTACAGTACACTCCGTCCCAAAACAAAGACGCAGAATTGTAGCATTCAAAATCATAATGGCATCTTAATCCCAATTAAGGGTTCCCAGTACCTACCCTGGATGTGGGAAATGAGGTTGGTGGTTTGAGTGTTACCTGACACCTTACCTTCCTGTCCTATTTTTTCCAGCTATCTGAAACAGATTTAATTAAGTCCCTCAAAAGGATGTAAGAAGCACAAACTCACGTAAGAAGCTCACAAATGAACATTCAAATTACTGGGTTTTTTCTTTTTATTACTTACAGTTTATTACTTACAACATGGCCGTTGCAAATACATGGACAAACATGAAAAGCAAGGTCAGTGCACAAGCCTACTGTCCATACAGATAACACCGGGCACGTGGTGCCACTGAGTGTTAACCACCCCATCAAACAACAGGATGAAAGCATGTTCATATGCAACATCACCAACAGACTATCTTGTCATTCCCTAAAAATTCATGATTTCATGTACCTCAGACAGGGATCTCTGCATATCTGACTCCACAGATACAACCTGACACTGCAGACCTTCATTGCATTAATTCCCTATTATTGAGAGGATCTGATGTTAATTTTTACATTCATTCAATTTCATAGGCATTTGCTAATACTTCTAAGACAAAATAATTAAAAAATCACTACAACTAAATCCTTTGTGATGGCTTCCAGTTAAAAAGTAATAGTCAAAGCCATGAAAGAGAGGCAGACATTAATTAATAAACACACTCAGAAAGCAAGCTCTAAACCTCTAACAAGACTTTGTCAGAAATACTCAATAGCTGTAAGTTTCTGATGAAAGCCACATTAAGTCAGCTTGTAAATCAATTCCAGCTTTTCCTCTGTAACTCAGATACTTTCAGAAATTACAGAATTTGGAGAGGGGGAAGGGCAGATTGAGGCCACAAGGCAGAGGAGTCTCACACCAGATTTCCTTGGAGCTATTACAGTGTCCATCATCATTTAGCTTAAAACCCCTTCACAATATAGGTCACCTCAACAACCATCATCATCATCATCAGTCCTTTTGTAGGAAAGGTGCTTGTCAAAGCAAAAGTAAAGGGGCAGTAGTTTGCTCATGGCTAGAAACAAGCCTTTTAAAGTCTACCAAGGGTCAAACCAGGACCACTCTATGGGCTGTAGTTTTTCTGTCTGGTTTTCTGTTAGGCCTGATCAGCTGGTGGCGGCTTCCCCCAACAAGTATTTCTGTTAGATAAATTGAACATCACACTTCAGGACGCACCATTTCAGCCATCAAGGCCCCGGTGTGTCCCCCACCAGGGGCTGGGTGATGTAGCTGAGGACTGGAGAGAAGCCCAGCCGCCACCAGCAGCCCCCAACCCCGAGTGTGCAGCAGTGGGGCAAGTAATGGCCTCACTGTGACACCCCTGCAGTGCTGACAAACACAGAGTAGACACACAGAGACTTCAAAGTAAGGAGAGAAGGGAGTATTTCACAGGAGATATTTTAAGTGAGACAGAAAAGAGTTTACTCTTTTATGTACATTACAAGCAAAAATTTAGTTCATACCCATTTCACTTTCCCTTTTTTTTTAGCAACATTTCTGTAGATGCTCTCTCAAATTTAAAACAACATACTTAATTGTCCTGTTGCATGCTCAGCTTTTAAAGCAAACAGTTCATTGTATCAAGGCAGAAAATACAGTTTTATAACCATAGTTAAATAAATTACTTAAGAAATCACCCAGCTTAAATGGGCTTTCCACAACTATGATAAATTATAGATGCACGTGTACTGGTCTGCTGGCCAAAACATTCCAAGATCAAAGGAGAAGCTGAAAATGGACAAGACTATTTATTATCTTGATGAACACCACATTCAAGAAGTCATCATCACAGCTGTGGGCTGTACAAGCACAGAATAAAATGATACTACCCTAAAAAACTCTGTGCTGAACCAGAAACCATGAAACAGACCCAGGTACAAGGTAGAAATGAATAAATGCATCAACACTTCACTTTTTAATTTCACTGTATTAAAAAGTATAGTAAAATCTCTATCACTTCATCATGCTGTCTCTGTCATCGTGTAACAATTATGTAAGGCAGTATAATTAAAAATAAACTTCTCACTCCCCAGCAGCAGTTATGCAATAGCTTTGATTAACTGAGATCCTTCATGCTTAAGAGAACATTTAAGGAGTTAAAGTTATAACTCAATGTCCTTCCCTATAGCTTCACATTCAAATCCTCCAACAGAAACTATCCGCATTTTTCTTCTCATCTCTCCAGTACAAAGACAGTTTGTCAGGTTTATTTGGTTTTATCTGCTTGCAAGATGCTGTCTCGAGGTCCTAAAAATGCAGGGACATATTTTGTGCAATCTGTCAGCAACTGTCTTCAGATGCAAGGCTACAGGGAGTTGATGAGCTCTTTTCTTATCAGAATGAGTCACAAAAATGGATTATCCACTCTTAATCCTCCTTACACTGGTGAATTTCCCTTTTTTTTTTTTTTTGTGTGTGTTTGTGGGGTGTTTGGTGGAGGGGTGTNGTGTGTGTGTGTGTGTTTTTGTTCAATAAAAATAAAATAAAATGAAAATTGGCCCGGTGAAACCTTGTAAGAACAGTTTCCCCTCAGGATGCCCCGGCAGAAGAAAACATCACTCTGCCATTTCAGAGAACTACTACAGAGCTTCCAGCACTCATTCCATTCTTCCATAAAAGTACTTACAGTACCCATCCCAGCACTGTGGATGGTTTCTCCCATACCTTTTTTTTTGGTCACACCACGTTCCCCCACATGACGTTCAGTAGTTGTTGTTTTGGGGGTTCTTTTACCTTTTTTGAAAAGTCCTCTCCACAAACTAGACGAAAAATCATTTAACCTGTTTTCCTCGCAAAACCATAACAGTCTTTTCCACCATAAAAGTCTTACTAATCTACATTTGCTTGAAATGCAAATATTTTTCACAAAACCGTTCTGCTAATTTTCATGAAAGCCAGCACCTTACGGGATCACAACCCCCACACTGAAACTCTCTTTCAGTTAAATCCCAAAAGAACAAAACCTGAGCTTAGGTAACCTCTCTTCCATTTTGAATGGAGATTTAGGAAGAGAAGTGTGAGTTTTGCTGCTGTTTGCTAATCCCAACAGAGAGAAAAAGGAATCCACGCCTGAAAGCTCATCCCTGAAAATAATGTGATTTTCCTGTAAGATTTAAAAAAAAAATGCATCTATTCATAGATTTGAGCTTAAAGGGAAAAAAAAGAGGTCTTCATACTTCTAACACATGGTCTATGGCCAACTTTTAGTCCAAAGCTGCCCCATCAGGCAGCAAGCTGATGGGCAGAATGGAAACCAGGGTTTCATCTTTATGGTTATTTCCTTCCTTATTGGATTTTTAGCTTCACTCTGAAACGCTGCCATGCTACATTTAGTATGTAGCAGCTGGCATCACTTTAAAGGTCCTGGCAGATCCCAGTCAGCAAGCCAGATTAGTTACACCATGCAGGAAGGAGGGCTTGTGTGTTTTGGGGAGCCATGGGGAAGCAGGAAGACATTCCACTGCGGTGGTGCAAGAGGCAGTGGCAGAGGGAGAGGGAGGGGAGGAAAACAAGCCTGTTCTTGGACTTGATTTTCATCTCAGGCAGTGTGCTCTACTTAACTGCACAAGGCCATTACACACGGATACGACTCAAAAGTCCTGGGAGACTCTAGCAGACTGCACTGCACATGAACAGTCCCACTGACAGAGAAGAAGTTGGTGTCTTGTCATGCCACATCAGATTCCAGGTTAATGCGTGCTGTCAAAGCCGTGGAGCAGCGCAATCAGTGTCTGCCTCAGCGCAGCCAGCATCCTCTGGGTGACACGCGAAGGCAGAGGTGGGTGAGCATCCTGAGTGAATCCAGCAGGGCAGCAGAACCTCTGGCTAACACCCCTTCTTCTCCAGAAAATATCCTGCCATTCAAGGTTCATCTTCCACCCATATGAAGGAGGCTGCCATAAGACCCAGTTCCACATGCCTGCGTCCACCTAATTCGCCAGTCACTTTAAAGGGCTTTGGGTTTGAAGCCAAGCACTTCCTGTAAATTACTCCTTCCTCTGCAAAACCTGCTTAATGGAATTAAGTGAAGGATCTATTTGGCCCATGGAGCACATGAAGTGCAGAATTAGATTTTATCTCATTCCATTACAGAAAGTTCCAAAATGGAGACAAATTTTCAGTTATAGGCTGATAAAAGTCATTACAAAAATACAATGCAAGAATGTGAAAGACTTTTTTCCTTTTACAAATCATATTAAAATATATGGTTTATTCAAAGCATGTACATCATTAAAGATTTATAAATGACAGCTACAGTGAAATGGATAAGGAGAAGACTTTAAATTTTTTAAAATTTTCTTTTCCAGTTTTTCAAATAGACAAGAAAAATCATTAAAGCAGAATCATAAAGATTACTCTGCAAGAAGGAAAAAAAAGCCCCTGACATGCAACTTAAACACCAAACAAAGTTAAACACATATTTGACAATCTTCTATTCATTAAAATATACATTTGGCTAATCCCCTTGAGTTTAAAAATTTCCAAAATATAGCCAAATGT
>VYXB01002517.1:484375-510676 GCA_013397135.1 Pachyramphus minor
GGAGCTCTGAGCAACCTGGTCTAGGAAAAGGAGTCCTTGCCCATGGGTTGGAACAAGATGATGTTTAAGGTCTCTTACAACCTAATCCATAATTCTATGATCTGTACTGTGAAATTAAGGTACCCACCTTTTCCCTTCTATCCTGTCACTTTGGTTTTGAGTATTTCTGTATTTTTTCCACTAACACATGAAGATGAAGTTATTTTATTATTTTGGACCTTCCCCTTGGAAATGCTGCTTCCTCAGCAGTCAGATTTTGCCTAGGGTGTCAAAGGAGGATACCCTGCACACAAGAAGATAAAGGAATAGCAAAACAATTGCATGAAATATTATGACTATCTGGCAATTATACCACTTTATCAATACACAGAAAGCATGTAGAAGGATAAAAACATATCAGGTCATGTTTTGGCCACCAACCATTTCAGCGATGAGCCTCCTAGCTTTGCCTGAGTCACCTCTGATGCTCTTGATGCCCTCACTGACCATCACTCAAAGGCAGTGTAACAGTACCTGCTGCACACCTGTCAGGATTACAGCTTCTTTACCTGCCCAGGAGGAGGAGTATGCAGTGGTTAGATGGTAAGGATGGTCCTTTGGAACCATACTATTATTTCAGCATGACATGCACACAGAGTGCCATCTTGGGGCAGCCTGGTATCAAGTAATCCAGATACTTTGTCACTGTAGGAACTACAGACTGGATTAATTTCAGTTCTGGTGCCTATACTATATATATGAGTGTATGTTTGAGCTGCTAGAGAAAAAGATGCCTTTTTCAAGGAACAATTGATTCAATTTTTCTAGACATCAACTTGACAGCTACCTGGACTGCCCAAAGCACTGCCAGGTTTTACACACTGAATGCAAGAGCAAAAGCTCTGACAGCATTTATTTTTGGTCAGATGACCCCAAGCATATGCACTTGTATACTGATTAAATTAATAAAACTACAGGAAATATAGCACCTACCTCCAAGAAGTCAGCTCTTGCATAGGGCGGGAAAAAATATACACAGCTAATTCTTGGAGAAATTACTGAAGATTAAAGTACTGTATTACTGGCATAAGTGCTGAGCTGCTCCTACTGTTTTCTTCCTGCTGTGGAGGCAGTGCAAAGCACCTAGTCTCAGGGCTTTGGCTCTGCTGGAGTCCAACCAGAATCAGTCCTAAATGCTTTACCTCTGATGTTCAGCTTAGCCACACATGACTCTCAAACCGGTGTCCAAGAAACACACAAAGCCCACTGACAATCCCTTGAACAGAGCACCATGATGATGCAGAGGGGTTTCCAAGACCTCTGCCTAATCGACAGGAATATGATGGTCCAAAAATGACCATCCAACATCAGCATCACACAGAGTTATTAGACAGCAGAGAAGAAATGCTCTGAGGAGACGAAGAACTGCATTTTAGTAACACTTCAATTCTTCTTACAATAATTTAATACCAACAGGAAAAAATACCAGCCCTCTCTATAAATATACATAAAGTATTACTACCATGTGTGTGGGAGAAGGGTTTTTACACTTTCTTTCATTGCAGAGCTTAAATCCTGGCGCGATCTCAAGAGAAAGATGAAGCCAGGGGTCTGCTGCAGAGCCTGTGTGTGCACCACAAACCACCAGGCGCCCTGGCACAGCCCAGCCCCATCAGCAGCTCTGCTCCAGAGAGCCAGGACCAAAATAACACTGTGGGAAAACTTCCAGAGCCATTACCTACCCACTTTCACTCTACATACAATTCACACTAATCTTCAGAAGTTCCCCATTTTATTCTGTAAATAACAAATCTACATGAGGAAACGAGCAATGGGATTTAGAAGAAAGAGGTTCAGGGCTAGAAATACACCCCCATGAAGAAGTACGAGGAGGCAAGGGATAGGCAACAAGAGAGGCTACAAAAATAAAAATTATATAATCTGTAGAACAGATACTGAAGCCCTTTTTGCTTTAATACACAGCAATAGCATCTCCTACACAGCAGAACCTGCATACAACTGTCCATACACAGAGCCTGAACAGCAAAGCACATGTATGGGAAATGCCCCAGGTTGCAACAAGTTGGTTTCTACCTGTCAACCATTAGGCAGATCCGTAAGTCCATCTTTCTGTGCCCTTCCTTACCAGGTTGCGTGCTTGGACCTAAAGAAGCATTTAGGAGAAGGAGGGATGGGCTTTGAACAGTCTCTGGATCATGACTATGAATCAAGCAACAGCATCAGAAGGCTAAGACCACAAGTGCTATCACAAGGGCAGCTGCAAAGAGTCCCCAGTGGGTGACCTCCTGCCCACGTGATTGAATTTACCAGCCATGCAAAAGTCATAAGTATGGTCATGAAACATAAGCTGCTGTCTCCTGTGCTGAGGGGTTAGCAAGGGTCAGTCACAGGCCGATTTGCTGTCACAGCACCAGACCAGCTTTACACAGATGCAGATCCTCTGACACCCCAAAGCATGTCTACACAGGAAGATTCAGACAGGTTAAAGTAAATTTGGATGTAAACTGAAATTACTCTTCTTGTTTAATGGGACATGGAGGGAAATAATATCAATTTGTAATAAAAGTTCCCAAAGGCCAGCTGTCAGGGAATTCACTGTGAACAGCATCTCATGAGGACAGGTCCTTAGTTTCCTCCTACACCACTTAAGATCCTTTGGCCAGGCAAGAAACCACCAAATACCAACAAAAACAGTGAAAACAAATGGTCTCATGCTTTTTCTGGAGACCTTTGCAGTGAGAAGTGGGGCCAGTGCCAAGCAGAGAGAATGGAGATTGGCACCCGCTGGTAAATCATTCCCCAACCCAGCCTTTTGGAGAGAAGTTTCTGCAGCCTGCAAAGAGAAAGTCAGGCCCCAGACTTGCGTCATCCCACCCCTGAGTCATCTCACCATGCAGATCCTCTCCCTTACCATCACTCCTCATCCAGGCTCACATAATTATTACTGCAGAGCTGCAATCATCCCTGTGCAGCCAGAGCAAGGCCAGCATTCCCACCCACACACAGAGGAAGGGGCACACTTACCCCAAAGTCAGCATCTGAACATGAAACTGAGACCCCAGGATAAGATGGGGAGGTGGGGAGGGCTCCCCACCAGCTCCTGGAGGGATTCAGGCAGAGATACAGGATGCCCTACATACAGGGGATGGGAGTGGGGACAGAGGAGCAGTGGGGGATGGATGATCTGTGCCTTCCTTGTGCCTATGACCAGGTTATGTCAGGTGCTATTAAGGCACGAAGCATGAGCACGCGTGTCTGAAACCTCACTGCAGACTGCTCCAGCAGCCTTGAAATGAAACCTCCTTTAAAAAAAAAAAGGACTTAAAAAAAAAAAAAAAAACAACAAAACCCCAAACAAAAAACAACAACACACCCTACACAGCAGTTAGGAGAGAAAAACATGTGCCCAAAGGTGCCCAGGGGAGCAAACCAAGGGGACCTGTGCCTCCAAAACCACCCTTCTCCCATGGGTTGAGTGCTGCTGCCGTTTCGCCGGCTCAGCTCCTCCGCCCGTCCATGTCCCCCGAAGGCAGAGCTGCAGCCGCCGGGGAGCTCCGCTGTGCCTTCAAAGAGCCTAAAGTGGGTCAGCGGAACGGAGAGAAAAAACCTGATTAAAGCATGAAGGAAGCGAGCAGACCTGCTGGCTGAGAGGCAGCAGAAGGCAGGGAAAGGCACTCAGAGGCTCCACATCTCCTCGGAGGCACAGAAAGAAAAGGGCTGCGGGTCCCCCCTTCCACAATCGCAGGGCGGGAGCTGGGTTTCTCAAATCTATAATGGGATGCAAGCAACAGAAACACATTTAAGGATGGGGGAGTATAAGAAGATAAGTGTGTCCCTCTGCCCTCTGTTCCACTCTTCCAGTCAATTTATTCTCATTTAAATCGAGGAAAACAATTTAAACCCATGCAAATCTAAAACCCTTCATGAGCCTTGTGGCTATGGTTTGTACCATTCTTCCTTGTGCCTGAGTAAACCCAGAGACACTGAAGGAAGAGCCCCCAACAGTTACTAAATTCAAGTAGCATCTTTTGGATGCAATTAAAAATGCTAAACAGAATAAACAGGACACCATGAGGAGGAAGGTTTGTTTTCTTCATTTCTCAGACAGAGACTTCTGACCTTAAAATGAAACAAGCCAAAACCACTTCTGCATTGGTAGATGAAGCATAGTAAAGGGATTTGGGGGCTGCCAAGTTCCAGGAGTGAGGTGGACCCTTAGGAAACACATGAGTGCCAGAATCATAATTGGGGTGATGTTTGAAAAGAAAGTTTTGCAAACCATGAAACTTGCAGCAGCTGAGAGCTCTTGCTGGGACCAAGGCTTTGCTGGTGTCCAAACCAGGTGATCAGGGATAATAGAGACCTCATTATCCCCCCATCCCACCAAAACTTCAAGAACTGTACACACCACCTCCCCACCTGGGCTTTCCGAAACCTAGCATAAATATGACCTCACTCTGGAAAACACCCTCCCAAGCCACATCACTGAACAGAACAGGCAGGTTTTTCTCCAGGTTTTGTTGGGTTTTTTGCAGGTAAAACAGGCTGGTTTTACCCACAGATTCTGGATAAAACAGCTCAGATCCCTCTGCAGAGCTGCACACCCACCAGTGTGGTCTGTGGGCCCACACAAAACCATTGCACCCTTGTCCTGACCGCTGGCTCCAGGGTGGGCTATATATTTGTTTAAAGACTTCCAATGAAAATATCAGCTTAAGAAATCACAGCAGCATGGGATGGGTGGGGAGAACATTCCCCACGAGAAAGAATCTGAGCTCTGTAATTGCATATATCATATCTTGATATTGTTGTAAAGAGCTCTGCCTACAGAAGAAATAGAAGATTTGATCTAGTACGCAAATAAAAATCAGAAATCTCTCCTGCCAGCCATGAAAAAGGCTATCAATAATTCATTTTAACAAAAAAGGAGATCAAAGGAAAATGTTGTGTTAGTTTGACATTTTGATATGTTGGTTCAGTATTCTTCTTTAATGTAATATGTAACAAACAGCAGAGTTCATCTATAAATGCCAGACACACTTGTAAATTGTTGAATATAGCAGGTCCTATTAATATTCACTTAGACTTTTTAAATTAATTCACTTTGACTGCCTTTACATCACTTTTACTGCTTCTACACAGCAGTTTTAGGTCAAGTGGAGCTCTCAGAAATGCTACACAGAGCTTCCAAAGATAAAGTTTCAAAATTGTAACCACATTTCCATTTATTTCTTCATATTACCCACCACAAAGCGTAATGTCCAACCCGACTTGTTTGACTATTACGTACTTGCTGTGAATTGCTTCTGAAAATTGTAGAGTGAAGAGCCAGAATGAGGTGCTCATGTCCTAAATCAACTGTCTATGCAACTTCACTCTCATATATTGTGGTTTGATTTCACTTACAATTTCCTTATGGGCATTTGGTGGAGTGGATGAAGTATATTATACTCCAGAAAGCATAGGCTTGCAATCCACAGATTTCAGTGTTATGTTGCAAGAGGTATTTATTGCAGTGGAAAACTGTTGGCAAATTTAACATATATTGCTCAAGCTCAGTCTGCATTCCCTTTGGTGTGCACAAGATACAAGGGGACTGACATCTTCTAAATTTAAGTAAGGTAGGGCAAATTTCTTCCAAGATAAAATCCCCTCTAAAATGCAGAGACTGGTTAACTCTCTGTGACTTCTCTGTTCCAGGGTCAAACAAAAAAGTAAATACTACTGTTGTTACACCACTTTGATTCAGGATTCTCTTTCAAGTACATTTTTAGGTAATATTCAGGAAACTCTTTTTAAAACTATTTCCCTAGAGAAAAGTCCTTGATGGTAATAACCTTTGTTAGAGGCTGACACTTGCGTGTGCTGTCTTTGGAGGGAAAGCAGTTGCTACTCAGGTCCTGAGCATGGACCTTACAGCCTCTTGGTTATAGATTTGTAGATCCCTGGGTTTTCTATGTCTTGTAGATTTAAAACTACTACTTACACTGGCTGCTCTATCTAGAAAAGAGCTGTAGTTTGAAGGAGTGGGCAAGTTACTGAATGTGACAACAGTACAGATGGTAAAGCTATTATCTGATCCAGATGATAAAGTCATATTATCTTTGTTATATCCAGCCCATTGTGAACAGAAAGAATGAAAATGATTTTTATTTATTTTTTCCACCAACTCTTTACAGAGTGCCATGCCCACTTTGCATCTACTAGAATCCTATGGCACTGCTGACGCTCCAAAAACAATGCTCACAAAACTATGCATCCCTTGGTGGACTGCTTTTAGCCATGTAGGCAATCAGGGGGCTCATCCTCTCTGCCAGAGATCAAACTGCCACAGGTGAGCCTTCTCCTTGCACACTTCAACCCCAAGAACTCTCATCCCCAGGAAATCCCACTCCTGAGAAATCCAATCCCAAAACCTCGCATCCCCACATACAGTGTCTCACTGTTTATAGGGAACAACTCCAAGGACAAGGTCTTCAAGCCTGGGCCACCCACACCTCTATGCCCACCCGACTGTCTTTTGGGCATCCCCCAGACCATGCAGGTGTTGCACCATGCTGAGGAAAGCAAGTCCTGGTCATGCTTGCAGAAGACATACCTGTAGGTGGGACCAGCTGATCCCAAAGGAGGCCTTGGGTCTTCCCTTAATAACATGTGGAATATGCACAGGGATCAGATAAAAAAATGCTCAAAGTAAAGACAGCTCTCGAGTCCTTCTTAGTCTGTTTCTGCACACATCAACAAATTTGTCAAATCACTTGGATACTTTCAGAAGTTTTAGTCACTGTTGGAATAATCCCAGAAGAATCCCGAAAGAATCCCAAAAAAGCCACTGCCATTCACTCAAAGGTCTACAGTGTAAACTACAAACCTCTGAAACCTGCTTAAAAAAGCCACTCCAGCACAGGAGGTGAGGAATGGCCACAGCCAGCTGGCATGTGACAGACTGATATGCAGCAGGGCCCCATCTGGCAGCACAAATTTTATTTCTGATTACAAAAAACACGACCCAGAGGGGTGGTGGCTGGACAAGGATCTGGCAGCTCAGACTGCAGCCCCTCACCAACATGACAGCTCCCAGTCCTTGAGATGGGGGTCTGAAGCAGGTACCCCCTGCCTTGGGCCCACCAACACCATGAGATGGAGAAGAACAGGAGCACTGAGCTAAATTTGTTGGTGTTCAGAGCACAAGACACAACTTCACATAAACCTCACCACTCTCAGATCTTTACTTGTATCAATGAAATCAGGAGTGGGGGGAATGTTTCCCTGACATGCAGTATGAGCACAAACATGTTATTATTTGAAAGACTGTACAAAGGTTAAGTCTTTAATCCCTTTAATCCAGATGACAAACAAACAAAACCCCAAGAATAGGACCCTGTAACACAGCTGAGCGCCTTCCAGGTCTCTTGTGGCGGCTCTCTATTCACATTGCTGCAGCCATTATGAGCCTCCAGCTAAAAAGTTGCTGCAAAAGAAATAGATGCAGGCGTGGTTTTATTCCTGGTTCTTTAAAGCTTATCACGGGCAATTTGGCAGCCTGGGCTCATGTTTCAGTGAGCAGGGTTTAATCCTCAGGTCAGTGGAACGAGGGTTACTGGATTTCCAGGTCTGGCTGCCGTTGCCCTCTTACTGACACCAGGGCTCTCGAGTGCAGTGACTCCTTTTACTTGTTACTCGTGCACAGAGAAAATGCAGACTCTGCTAAATGAAATCAAGAGTGGTCAGGCAGGGGAGATATCAGATAGTAACAGAGAGCATCAGAAGATAAACTGCAGAGCATTTGGGACTGAGGAGAGCTCCTCTTTTGGTACACTCTACGGAATGAATTCTGGTCAGTGCAGTGCATACCAGAATCTGCACCACTCCCAAACTATACAGTGTGGTAAGCAGACACCAGTGCAGGCACATGAAGCGTTAACTGGATTTAGGACCTGACCTGGCTTTATCAGAATACTGGGAAATTCTTCCACTTACTTCAGCAGGAATTGGGTCAGCTGCAACCATGCATCCTAAATGAACCACAGGAGCTGTGTCGCTAATTTCAGCAGTAGTATTCATGGAATTCAAAGTAGATGTGTGGTTATGTACCTGAATCAAGTCTACAGGAAAAGTCTAAGCCAGGGGTATAAGCAGCACATTTAAAATGGTACTATCCTTTCTGCCATACAGTCAATCACAAACTGGTGAGCTACCACAAATGAGGTGCAAGAGGCAGTAATCAAAAACCACATTTCCTCTCAAACTGTTTCTTGTCTTATCAAGTATGAACCATTTGGTGCAGATGCTGTCAATGTAAAGGGAAGAACGGGTGGGCATGATCTAAATGGCCACTAGTTCAGCAGTACATAGATAAAGCCAGCAGAAGAGTTAAGAGCACTGGTGCAGCCCAACCCTCAACAAGAACTTCTAATAGTCTTTTTGGAACCAAAAGAAGTCCCCTTTCTCCTCATTTTGGATACGCTCTGGGATGCTGCAACAGCTCCCTAAGCCTCACCCCACTTTGCTTCAAGTTGAATTGGACCCAATCTCTCACTCTGAGCAGAGGTCAGGCCAGTCACACTGGCAGAGCAGCAGAGCATGTGAAGGTTGGAGGGCTGTGAGATGTTCTCTGGTTGTTAGATCAGTCACTCTGGTGTGTATCAAGCACACCAAATCCACATCAACAATTCTCACAGGGGTACAAGGCCATCACTGCAGTCCTGCTCACTGTGTCCCCACTGCAGCCAGAGCTGCAGATCCCAGACAGAAAGGAAAATGCAAAAGGCAATTGGAAGATGCAGATACAAATTATATGATCCAGCCTTCACATCTCACCATATAGGGTAGAAAAAGGAGAATGCAAAGGGCCCTACCCCAGCTAATGGGACTAACACTAACCAAATTCGAAGGGATGTGCAATGGCACAGGGAGCTATTGCTCTGCACAAGTCTCCATCTGTCTCTGGTCTCACCAAATTCTGCTAAAGCTCGTTATCTATTTGAGATTATTCATGCAGCGAGGGGAAAAAGTAGATGGGGGGCAGGAAAGAAAAAGAAAAAAGATACTCAGTGCAGATCCCCATTTGTAACTCAGCCCTGAATGATGTTTCCTTTGCCATGAGGATGGCAAGTGTCTGATCTCATTTTGTAAAATTCCAAAGGTCACTGCAAAATTACGGCTCACTTCTGGTTTTATTTGAAAAGGTAAAAAATTCCATGGTCCATTTAGATCACTTGGGAGCAGTCACCCCTCTCCCAGCTCTCAGCACAGAAGCCCCATTTCCCCAGTTTTTCACCGCACTTTCACAGAGCCCAGCAGCTGTGCCTTAAGATTTATTATAAAATCAAAAGAAAAGGGGCAATGACCATACAGCCCAGAAAGGATGAAAAGTGCCACGAAGGCCAATAAAACCCCTTATTTACATAAGGACCGCTCATGCCATACACTATCAGGCTGCCAAGCTCCCTGAGTGCTGACAGCCTTTCCATCCCTGACAGTTCACAAGGTCGTGGTCCCTGCAGACATTTCATTCCACTTACCAGCCTGGTTTTCCTCAGCCCCACCAATTTCAGCTCTGATCTCACAGCCAGTCACTCAAGAATATGGCAATTAAAGATTAATGCTATAAATGCATGCAAAATTGAAAAATCCAGATTTCTTGAATGTCATGTCAGACATATTCATTTTTCAACCTTACCCTTGTACTTTAAAGACACCAGGCCAGGAGTGTCACTTTTCCCCAGCAGACTACAAATGCTTTCTTCCTTTCAGCTGACAGCTAGTTTCTGAAGGCTTAGATATTTTTCTTTATTTAATTATTCACTGTAACACATGAAACATTAAGCAGCTTCTTTCCATGAAGAAATAAGTGCTGTTTCCCAATGACAACATGCTAAGTATCCTTAATAGCAGGAATAAGGAAAAGAGTTGACTAGAACAAAGGGGGAAAGGGCAGGGAAAATGAGAGAAGCTCTGAGTGGCTAGAATTTACTAACACTAAAAAAAAAAAAAANCGACTTCATTTCTTAGAAAGTAGTCACAGCCACAATGAGCTGATCTGGGAAATAAAAGCAAAGAGAAGCAGACTTTTAAAGCATGAAAATGTTTTCTGATATGACTTTCGGGCTTGAATTTTTTCTCTTTCTCAACGCTGGTCGAGATCAGTGAGAAAGAAGCTGCAGATGCAATGTTACGATATGTAACAGTTGTGTTCCTTAATGGTGCTAAACCCCTGATAGCTGTGAGAAATGTCTGTTCTTCCAAAGAACAGAAAGTTAAGGGCTGATGTCATTAACAAAAGCCATTCCAAGCCACAATTTTTCCTGTGAAAGCAGGACTGCATATACAACTCTCAGTGTATGCTCTACTCATTTGATTTCTTTTGCAGCAGCAGCAGCAAGAGATGGTCTCATCAGGTTACAGAGCATCGTGACCCTCCTGAGAGCATCCCAAACCATCGATCTAAGATGGGACAAACCTGGTGACCTTGACACCTCTGCAGGCTGTGATGAAAGTCTTTACTCCATCCTTGAAAGCCTGGGTAGGATTGCGGGGGCGAAAGGATTTTTCCCGATTCTGGTGTTTATTTGTTGGGTCACAGAGGTAAAATTATCTCTGTTTGATTACTTAAAGCTGTTGGCTGTGGAGATAATCTGTGCATTAGCAGCTGTACAGTGGGTGGTTAGCAGTTCTGAGTCTAGTTGGAGGCAAAGAAGTCATTTTGCACAGCACTGTAAAACAGAAAACTGAGCACACAGCGCAAAAATCCAATCGTAGCTCCATGTAGAAGTTGCTTTCTGCAATGAGGAATCCCCTCATTTTCTGGTGACGTGCAGGGTGAGTGCCCAGCCGTGTCCTCCAGCACTCCCCCATCTCCCACGGCTGCACCCACAGAGAAAGAACACCTCGAACAAACACCAAACGAGCCTTAACTCCTACAATTGCAACATCGGTGTATTTATGCTTTCACAAAAGGAGACTGATTACCAGAAGCACAGCTTAAAAGAGTAGATCTCAGCAACTCAGCTTAAGAGCTGCAAACTTGCTATCATGAAGATAAATCCCATTAGCCTTGGGAGGAAAGAGGCCTCAAACCACCTATCCGGGCACAACTTCTCTGGGAAAGGTGGAAAAATGCTCCTGTGTCCTGTGCATAAATATTTAGAGTACAAACACTGCTGGAAACAACTATCTAGACTCTCAACCTGCTAATTCACCAAATAGCTACTCGTTGCCCATTTGTATCTGCAGGAGTGCCATAGCAAGCTGCTCCTTTCCAAGCCAGAACAACGTTGGTTTGCACATTTTGTTCTGAGGATTGGTAATTTTTCTCTTCTTACCCACACTTTGTCTGCAGCTGCTGAGCTTTAATCCTGGCAAAGAGGGCTGGGAACCAGGGTGGGGTCAGTACTGGGCAGACTTCAGGCTGGAAGGTTTATGAAGAACAGACATCAAGACCAAAGTGCAGGAAACTGACAGAAGATAGCACCGGACGTGAAACTTCCCAGGGGTAGGAATGACAAGAAGCAGAGATGCATAGTTGTTTTATTAAATATCTGCATATGAAAGCAGGGGGGAGCATCCTCACACACAACAGACCTGCCCCGTGCTATCTCTTTGCTTTGGCATGGCCTAAGATGGAGCAGAGACACACAGTTTACATTAGACTTTAAAATATCCCCTACATATGGCCATTTAGGGGGTGGGTTTAGCAGTTTTGCCAGCACTCTATGTGCAAGTGCTTCACTGTGGTAGATGACTGCACATGGGCAGCCTTGACACAGCCATAACTGCACCAAAGGTCTGTAGGCACAATTGATAATATCTGGAACACATTAAAAAGTCAGAATATATAGTTCCCTCAGCAGCTGTACTACTTTTCTCACAGTCTTTACTAATTAGCATACATTGAGGAGCTACCAACCATCACAGACCCAAGGTCGTGTTTAGCTTCCTTTTTAAACAAGGCACAGAATAATACCTTCAGCAATGACAACACTGCAGTCTCACATATCACAGAACTAGAAGTTCAAAGAGTTTCTTTGCCATAAGGCCCTGGTTTTCTTTTACTTTTTTTTTTTCCAATCACATAAATTAATCAACTATGTCATATTTGTGGAGTAGTCTACCACCTCTGTTTTTCCAGCCTCACCAATTCAAATCCTGACTGACTTTGGGAACAAAACTGAAGTAAATACATCCATGTGTATTTTATAATGCAAATTATCACACACTGAAAAATGCACATCAAGGAAGGCAGCCAACAGACAGCTCATTTTCATGAAAGGGGTGAGAATGGAGGACAGGGAGGCAGCGGGGGCGAGAAACTCCTGAGGTTTTCAGATCCCAAAGGCAAGCATTAAAATCCATTTTGAAGCACTCCCAACATTCCCACTGCCATCTTTCCTGCTCTTTAAAAGCTATCTCGACTCTGCATCCAATTTTTATATCTTTTAGTAAATCACTTAAGATAGCTTTATCTGCTTAATACCTTAAAGAGTTAAAAGTTACATGGTCTGTATTGTCTTATAATGAGAAAAGAGACAGACAAGGCAAATGTTTTATTTACACTTTAAAATTGGATGTGGAAAGATTTATAAATGGATTAATTTTAATTAGTGTCCTCATTTCATTTAAAAAAAAAACCCAAACCTAAAAAGCATGCCTTAAAATTATGCATCGCTACCCAGAGTATTAACAAATATGTCAAATCTTAGCTTTTTTTAAAGCCCCTTTGTTGCTTAGAGTTTTTTTACTATGTATCAAAAGCAGCCTCTGATGAGTAATTTTCAAAAACCATGCTGGAATAAAGGATGGGACAAACTTTTTTTTTTTTTTTTGCTTTTTAACAAAGCATCCCTCATAAGCATTATCCTATGGGGGGAATGTTTGCACCATGGCCTTTGTGTCCTATGTCGCAGCATGGTGGAGGCAGGTTCTCCCTCCAAACTCATCCCAAAGAACCTCTTTGATGTTTGATAAGTCAAAACTAGGTACTGGCCCCAGATCAGAAATATTTGAATAATGGCTTCAACATTTGTATCTCCTTGAACTGTTTCTCTAGTGGATGCAGAAATTAGATTCCTCACAGATAAAGAGCAGGTGTGGTACCTGCGAAGATTTTTAATAAAAGACCACATTTGATGTCTTGGTATTTGCGTTATGTTTCATTAGAGGCACCAAGCAAAATGAAGTAGCAGAATCCCAGAATTACAGAATATGCTGAGTTGGAAGGGACCTACAAGGATCACCAAAGTTCAACCCTTAGCCCTGCACAGGATCATCCCCAAGAGTCACATCCTGTGCCTGAGAGTATCATCAAAACACTTCTTGAACTCTGTCAGCCTTGGTGCTGTGACCACTTCCCTGGGGAGCCTCTTCCAGTGCCCAACCACCCTCTAGGTGAAGAACCTTTTTCTAATATCCAACCTAAACCCCCCCCAACACAACTTCAGGCCATTCCCTCAGGTCCTATCACTGGTCACCACAGAGAGGAGATCAGTGCCTGCCCCTCCTCTTCCCCTCATGAGGACATTCTAGAGTGAGATGAGGTCTCCCCTCAGTCTCCTCTTCCCCAGGGTGAACAGAACCAAGTGCCCTCAGCTGCTCCTCATAAGGGTTCCCCTCAAGGCCTTTCACCATCTTCATTGCCCTCCTTTCGACGCTCTCTAAGAGCTTAGTATCTTTCTTATATTGTGGTGCCTAAAACTGTACACAATATTCAAGGTGAAGCCACACTAGTGCAGAGCAGAGCGGGACAATCTGCTGCCTCAATCATCTGATGATACTCATTTAAACCCAGCAAGGCCAAAAGTGATGAGTTTGTTTTTCTGGGGCTCAATAATCCAGATCCTAACCATCTAAGTTTCTTCTGCAGATGCCATGACCCCAGACAGCAGAGTTGCAAACCATTAGCCTTTGTCCCCATCTTCTCCACACTGACTCCTGACAAATACAGAGAAGTGTCTGCCTTAGAGGGTTTACTTTCAGTACAAACCAGGCAAGAAAATCTCAGGCCATTTGCTATCTACAGGATACCAGGGCTCAATCCCCTTATACACATATTTGCTTCTTGCCTTTTTGACATTTTAGGACCATCTCTGAAGGCATTCTCTCTCCTAAACATAGAGTCCCGTGAGTAAGCACTCTCATCTGAGCTGCTTTGTCCTGCATAAACTCACTGGGATTCAGCCTTCCCCCCACCACCCACACTGCCAGCACCCACCATCACAGTTCTCCTCATCTCCCATTTGGTCGCCACAGCCTCCTCCTTCCTCTTCATCCAGCACCACAACTGAATCAATTCATTAAAAAAATTAACATTGTTCTATTCCTGTTTTTTTCTTCTTCACCTCCTTGCTGCAAACATTTCCCACTGTTAACCTGGACATGTATTTATACGCACCTTGACTTTGCATATAAACAGGGCTTGGCGCCTCAATCACAGCAGCCCATTAAACCCCTACAATTCCTTCCTGTGCTGGAAAGGGCTAGAGAGGAGCTCCCACCAAACACTCCTATAGCTCTGATGCCCAAGGCATCCATGGCCACCATGTGCTGCAACACATGATGCCCACACCTACACAAACCAAGGGGTTGTGATGCTTCCAGAGAGGGGACGTGACCTCTAGACACTACTACATTCCCCTCATTGTCTTCCTCTCTTCCATGCTTCTCCTGTGAGCACCCTGCCCTCACTGCACTGCCCAAATACATCAGTGGAACTACTCTCTAGCTCCTGGCAGCTTGACTTCAGACTCCTGCTCCTGTTGTGGCAGGCACGCAGGCAGTCCAAGCATGAAATGAAGCCCCTGGCCTTTCCAGAGGGTGTGCTGCTGTTGTGACACCCCCAACACAACCCGCCTGAGCATTTTAGGATACCACAGCTGTGAATGATGGGCTTGTGAGGGATGAAGTCTGGCACCTTCCTGTGCTCCAGCCAAAGAAACGGGAGGAGGAAGAGAGAGAAGTGACACTTTCCCCTCCACTTGATGAAAGCAAAATCTGATGGAGGCAGGCAGGGAGAAACAGTCTGGGCACTAAGCCCCTTATTAATTAATGGATGTTTTGAAAAAAGAAATGCAACAGTGCACTCATTTCGTCTGGTTTCTAGGAGCTCTCGTGACCTTAATAATTGATGTTTATGCAAGCTGCTTATAATGTTAAGCAGTTGTTTTGTGTAGATTTTGTCCATTGCATTTAACTGAGATGAATAGATCAAGCTGTGAAATGAGGTTGGCCATAATACTCACAGGGAAGCTTTAAAAAAAAAAAAAATTGGAGTGTTTTTAGGAAGACAAACAAAATTCACAGCTTTGTCTGAAATAATTTTCCATCCATTACTAATACACACAATGTAAGTAAGAGAAAATATTTTTTTTTCCTCTCAGAATCGTCCTTTCCCTTTCCTCCTCAAGTTTTGGCAGCATTTCCAACACCATTTCATTGTTTCTCAAGCACATAATCAGTGTCTCCTGCCTGTTTTGCCTTTCTTCATAGCAACAGGAGTATAAAGGGAGGATTACAAGTACTAAAGTGATCAGGAAAACTAAGAGGCAGGTAGAACTCACATTTGGAGAGCAATTTGGGCTCCTGCAATGCAGAGCAATAGACAGCAAGAGGACTGTTAGCACAGGGAGAGGGTTCATTCTTCCAGGCTTGTGCCCACTGCCCAGGGACACACAAGTCCTCTAGAACATCACTTCAAACAGTGGCCTGGATTGAGCAGCAGCTTATACCTGACCCACCAGGAAGGCAGAAAAAAGCATGCAAGCAGCCAGAATAAGCTACTTCTTCTTGTTCTGAATGTTTCTACAAGTCTTTCCCAATGCACCAGATATGACTATCCCTACACACTCTTCATTGAAACAAACAGGTCCCCCAAAAAAATCTACATTCATTTTGCATCAACACTTTTCTGTCTCTCCCTTCAAAATTTGGTCAGGTTTAAGGGAAACTGAGAACCTGCTGTTTTCTGGGCAGCTTTGAGAAGGAGACAGGGATGCCATTGTAATGGGTCACTGCTCCAAAATGCTGGCAAGCTCATGCAAGCCCCTGCCAGGCCATGTAAGCTCTTCCATAAAGACTTCTAGTTGGTTTTTAACCTGATTTTATTTAAACAAGTTCTTATTTAAGAGAAACAGTGTTGACTTAAACTGAAATTGTAGTTTGCTCCTCAATACAAACTGCCAAATGCAGGGTACAGCTGCACCTCCCAGCAAGCAGAAAGTTTCCGAGTGCAGTGGAGCAAGAGCAAACTGTCCTTGCAGTGCCAGCAGCTTCACAAAACAAATGGAAGTGGGGCTGAAAGAAAAAGATAACTACAAAAGACATGGGGTTTTGTTCCATGTTTTCTCTGGCTCTAGCAGCAATGGGCCCCAATGGATCTTTTGTTTTTTCCCCAACAAATAAGAGATGTTGACTCTTAACCTACCTACACACTGACACCCAGACTGTACACAATGACATACCAACCACTTTTGGCAGTCCATGCAGCCAGGCAAACTCCAGCCAATTACAGACCAAAATGAAACCAGGTGGCTTTAAGGTAAATATCAGGTCCTCCACAGAAAAGCTCAAGTTCAGTTTTGACAGACTCAGTCATTACAAACAAAAAAAATAACAAACTAATCAGTCTTAGCAGTTTAAGTAGTTTTTAGAATAGATCCCTCCTACCTACCCACGACAAAAACCAATGGATCCAGGCAGACCCCTATGACTATAAGACCATGGCTCATAGTAATGTCCACTGTCTTGACTAATAGTACACAAAGCTCAAAAAATCTCCTAATTTTTTTATATATTTCTTTGTGTACTTTAAAGACTCAATCTAACATCTTACTCATTATAGATTAGAGGCCTAAATCGGCTGGCATCTAATCCAAGCTCCATCAAATTCAAGGCCATCCTGACCCCAAGGTAGGATTATCCCCAATGAACACTGAAGAGAGACATTGAGAGATGCCACATCAGACCTTCCAACCAATGCTCCCTGCATCCCATCAGAGAGATTACCTCTGGGCTATCATCCCATCTATAGGAGGTATTAAAAGGCTACAGATAAAATCATTAATCACAAAGCAGTCTGTTTCAAGGCAAGGCTTCCTACTCACAGACTCTATTTTTCCAGTCTCTGTACACACTGAAAAGCCAGTCTATTAGAGGACCACTCAAAGCAAGAAATATCGATTCTAAACAGTTTTCCAGTGTTTCTTAAGCTGAGCTACCATTTTTGATGCTTGCCTGCACCCATGAAAGAATCATGTAGCACACACAGGGCCTCAGACTGACAAATAAGCCTCAAAAAATAGTTCATCTGGGAAACTTGCAACTGTGATGCCTAAACCTTTTCCTACCTCATGCCCTAGGATGTACATTAAAAAGAGGGCAGTTGCCACTTCTTTGGCAGCATATAACCAGTGACTGCACACCCATCAGACTGGAGCACTCAGGCTGCATCCATGCTGGGAGCACCACTACCAACCACAAGGCTCTCACAGCGAGCATTCTCTTCTGCAGCTGTAAGTACAGGCCATTTCCTTTCACATAAAATACATTTAAAAGTAAATAAATGTATAAAACACCAAATGATTTAGTGGCATGTTCTGCAGACAAACACTGCTATCTACCCCCCCAAAAATCAAAATTAATTGGAGGAGGAAGGATCTTTTGATTGATATAGCCCTATATTGTAAAATGGGACTGGAGTGACAGGCAATTACACTTCAAGCAATTTCTATTATATAGCGTGTAACAGAACAGATACAGCAGAAAGGAGAAAAAAGCAAGCCTAAATACCCCAAGAAATAAAATGTGTGTGCTGTCTGTGTGATCAATGCAAACATAACCACAAACATTTGCATTACAATAGTGCAGTAAATAACAACCTCACAGCTGAGACATTTACAGCCACATTAGTAAATACACTTTCACGTCTCACAGAGAGGACAGCAATTTATTAAACCACCCAAATAAGACATGTTGCAATCACCAGTCATGCTTTAATTAGGAAGGATCCTTTTGAAAGCAAAGCAGAGGACCAGGTGACCCAGCAGGCCCTTTCCACCCTACATATCCAGGAGCTGTGATTCTCTCCACTTCAGACTACTCGTTGCATAGAGGTTTAAATCCTTTGATGAGCACGTGGATGTGGCCTGAAAGACAAGGCTGCAGGCCAAGACAAGCCCATCACACCCCGCTCCCCACAGCCCCACACCTCACAGCAGCGACAGTGCACCAGCCAGAATAACTGCACCTTGGAATGGTGCTACTTTGTTGGTGTAGTATGTTTGCTGCATTTATTTATTTCCAGCAGAGCTATGGGACCAATTTCCCATACAGAAATGCTTGTAGCTTTATTCAGAAGAGAAGTAGGAGGATGTCTGTTACTCTGTAAGAGAGGGGAGATGGATTCCTGCTGGAATATGATGTGCCACATGTCACCTCGCAGTCCAAGCCCCATCATAGCAACAAAGACATTTCTCTGCTCAGCTCCTCATCCCAAGAAGTGGCAGATCCAAATACAACCCTTAGGGAGGAAGGTTGCTCAGTGGTACAGAAGAATAAAGTGTGGGGAAGATTATTAAGGGAAGGTGAATAAGATCTATGCTGCTGGCAGCCTGGGAGGCAAACTGAGAAGGGCCTGAAGTGAGCCCACCCACACATTTTCATTCCCAGATAAACATAGTGAGCATATTCCTAGCAGAGACACCTGTGAGGAGGGTCTGAAAGCTGGAAACTGGCACTGTAGATCTGAGATGGCCACGGGATAGATACTCATCACTCATGGAAGTCTCAAGTCCTTCAAACCCAGCACACTAGGAAAACAGCTAAGACCCAGGATTACTATTTTAAAGATGAACTGCTGGTTAATGTTTGATACCTGTCCCACTTGTCATCTGAAATCCTTCATGAAGGGAACTGAGTTCAGATGAGAGAGGGACTTCAGTCTTTAACATGAGGTCAGTTGCCATCAGAGCTCCTGCCAGCCCTGATTAAAGCTGATGGGTTGACAGCCAGGCACTACAACAAGCAGAGGTGGCTGCCACAGGTCCCACCCACCCTCCTCCCCCAGCACAGGGGGCATGAAGGAGCTGCACCATGTGCATAAGAGTGTTAGAGTGGCATTAAGTGAAAAAGCCTTTGGGGTTTGTGCTTTGGTACAGACTTTGGACAGAAGCTCTCTCAAAACCCATGCCATTTTGAAATGTCTTTTTGATCTTTGGTTGTATTGAGAAATAAATACCCCAACAGATCTTGGTCATCAGTTTTCAGTCACAACCTCTCTTCCCACACCTCTCAAGTGAATGAATAGAAGGATGGGGACTGGAGGAGCAAAGTCCCTCCCACTGCAAGAGAAGATCAGGTTCATGACCACCGGCGGAACCTCAACAGATGTAAGTCTAGGAGACCCCATGAGATGAATCCCAGAGTCCTGAGGAAATTGGCTGATGTAGTTGCCAAGTCACTCTCCATGGTATTTGAAAAGTCATGGCAGTCAGAGGAAGTCCCAGCTGACTGCAAAAGGGAACCAGAAGAAAGGAGGACCCTGGGAACTACTGACCTGTCAGTATCACCTCTAGGCCTGGAAAGATCATGGAACAGAAGATGTGCTAAGATACATGGAGGATAAGGAGTTGACAACCAGCACAGCTTCAACAGAGACATGTCCTGCCAGACCAACCTCGTGGCCTTCTATGACTGGGTTACTACATCAGTGGACAAGGGAAGGGTTACAGATGTCATTTATCCAGACTTCTGTAAAGCCTTTGACATGGTATCCCACAACATCCTTCTCTGTAAATTGGAAGGAAACGGATTTGATGAGTGGACTGTTAAATGGATCAGAAACTGGTTGGAAGGTCTCATCCAGAGGGGGCTGGTCAACGGCTCAGAGTCCAAAGGGACATCGATGACAAGTGATGTCCATCAGAGTCCATACTGGGACAGTGTTATTTAATATCTTCATTAATGACATAGATGAAGGGATCGAGTGCAGCCTCAGCAGATTTGCAGATGACACCAAGCTGAGTGGTGCTGTTGACACACCTGAAGGGCAGGATGGTGTCCAGAGGGACCTGGACAAGCTCAAGGAATGGGCCCATGGGAATCTCATGAGGTTTAACAAGACGAAGTGCAAGGTCCTTCACTTGAGTTGGTGCAACCCCTGGTACCAACACAGGCTGAGGGATGAACAGATCAAGAGCAGCCCTGCTGAGAAGGACTTGTGGGTGCTGGTGGGTGAGAGGCTGGACATGACCCGGCCATGTGCACTTACAGCCCAGAAAGCCAAACCTGTCCTGGGCTGCATCCAAAGCAGGGTGGGCAGCAGGTGAGGGAGGGGATTCTGCCCCTCTCTCCGCTCTGGTGAGACCCACCTGGAGCACTGCATCCAGCTCTGGGGTCCCCAGCACAGGAAGGACATTGGCCTGATGAAGCAACTCCAAAGAAGGCCACCAAGTTGATTAGAGGGATGGAGCACCTCTCCTATGAGGAAAGGCTGAGAGAATTGAGATTGTTCAGCCTGGAGAAGAGAAGGCTTCAGGCTGACCTATTTGCAACCTTTCAGTACCTGAAGGTAGCCTGCAAGAAAGATGGAGAGAGACTTCCTACAAGGGTATGTAATGACAGGGCATGAGGGAGTGGCTTCAAACCAAAAGAGAGTAGGTTTAGACTAGATATTAGAAAAAAATCTTTACCATGAGGGTGGCATGGCACTGGAACAGGTTGCCTGGGGAAGCTGTGTTTAAGACCGGCTTGGATGGAGCTGTGAGCAACCTGGTCTGGTGAAAGATGTCCCTGTACATAGCAGGACAGCTGGAACTAAATGGCCCTTAAGGTTCCTTCCAACCCAGACCATTCTATGATTCTAAGACCAGCACATTTAGTAAAATACACCACTCAGTATTAAAGCTAGGCTTTCCCCATACTGCTGTGCAACTGCTTTTGCTTTGGGAGCAGAGAGAGAAGCCGCAGCGTGTTCCTTCAGTTCCCTCAGTTCCTTCACAATTACTGATTTGTACAAGTGTTGCATTTGCATACAGCTGGAGGAGTGGGAAAACCCAGCTCCAACAGGGAACAAGCTGTCTTTTACCCATCTGGGAAGATGAGAGCATTGCTAAACTTACAGACAATATGCAACAGGATGGTGGCACTGGTACGGGGATACCTACCGAAGTCTGAAGTATTTACAAAAGACCAAGCAGCTGGGCTGCCCTCGTACAGATCTGTAACACCAAGGGGCACCAGCAGGATGTTTCCCCTGGAAGGTGACAGTGAACAGAGTAGGTTTGGCATCTGTTTCAGTAGGTCCTACCTCTGTCAAAATTCTGGGCAAAGCCTGTTTGTCTAAGACTTTGTGAAAAGTGCAGCAAGCATCAAAGCTCTCTTTCATTTTGTAGGTCAGGAAGGTTTTGGGGTTGGCAGAGTGTCAGCTCACAAATATTCTGCAAAGTGCACTTTAATTTTTCATTGTAGCAGCACCTACAGACTTTGATTGAAATAAATAATGAACCAATTTGTATCATGAATCTAAGAAACACTCTCTTCTGGTCCCCATCATGGAGAGGATTTTCTTCCCAGTGACAAGTGTTAATGCATTTATGCCCTAGTTTCCCACAGTGGGTGTCACTATTGAAGTGTCAGGAAGGAAGGTTAGAGCTGCTTTTTCAGACTGTTCCTGTCAGCCTCAGCAGTCCGTTTTGGATGAAAACATCCCGGCAGAACACAGCCTGAAAGCAAGCTGGATTTTAAACAGCACAGCAAAAGTCTTTGTGTTGTATATGATTAAAATGTAACATTGAATAGGTCTTTCTCCCAGCCTGAGTCAGGGAGGATGGCTCCACTGTGTAAAATTACAGGGGTTTTTTTGCAGAACAGCAGAAGTTTCACAAGTCTTTAATGTAGTTAGAGACCATTCTCCATGCTTTTCTCATTTTTCAATGCTGTTCTTTCTGACAACTCCCCCAGCACAAGTCCTGACAGGTACCGTTCCACTTCTGAGAGCTGACAGAGGACAGCTGGTCGCTCACCGTAGTGGGACCCCACAGCACTGCCTACCTGCATTTCTCACAAGGCAAAAATGGCCAAAACCAAAACCCAGTGGAATCCAGACACTCTGTTTGACTTGAACCATTCTGACTCTGTGAATCGTGATAATTTTAATAAACACAGTTATTGGGGGGAGAAAGTCAATTATCAAAAGCAGCCCTACTGTAATTTCAAAGTTTTGCCAAATTATTTTAGTACAATTCCATTCAAAGAGAAACTGAGGTTAAGTGCACACAATAAGTGCTGTAACCCAGCCAGGTAGTAAACCCCTCTGCACAATGTCTTAACACTGCAAAGAAAGGGAATAAAATGCTGGCCAAATCAAACACTAATGAAATTAAAGCACAGTGCTGTGGTTCACAACAATGCTCTAGCAGCATCTTCGGGAGGCTGCACCAAAGAGGAGCCATTGCAATTAGGCAGGTATAACAGGAGAAGTATTAGGTTGCAGAATTAGAGCTGCTCCCACTTCCCTTGCAGAGCTTTACAATGTCACAGCAAGGCAGTGATATCAGTGTGCTGATACTAGATTAGGAGTGCTTTTTAGACAGAAAAGGCTAATTATTTTCTCATGGAGAGTACCCATAAATTAATTTTATTCACCCAAACCACCTTTGTCATTGCTGGAAGCCGCTGCTGAAGGACCACAGACTCTGCCCTAGATGACACCACATCGCATGCAAATCTCCAGCTCAGAACAGTGGTAACTGCATGAGATATAACGTCTTGTGACATGGAGAAGGTCAGATTCGACTGTTTGACCTTCAGGCTAAATTTATCAATTTACTGAAATATATTAATAACCCAGTTTTTAATTAAGACAACATAATACAAAGAGCAATATTGCTTGGTCCATTGCAGATCTGTGTTAAAACACAATACGCATGTAATCACTTTTGTACATGATCTAGTTAAAATTAGCTGGGAGAGCTGTTACTGTAACACATGGGTAATACAAGTAGAAAGCTGAGACTCACCAAAGCAAAGCCACTGCACTTCATTACAACCACAGCAGCCTCAGCAGGGCCAGACATGCCAGCGGGGAATAATGCAAGAGGGAATGCTTAAGGATCATACATCCTACAACTCCTACAGGCCTTAAGGAACAAAACTAACTTCATTACTCTGGTGTTGTTTTGACAGAAACAAAACCCAAATTACTCACTCACTGCAGTTATTTTTACTCCATCAGCAACTGGGTGCAGTCAAGTCTGTGCTGGATGCACTGCCCAGCACAGCGTAAGGCAGTGCCAGGCTTTCCCAGGCTCTGTGAAAGAGCCAGCTGACACAGGGACAAGGGGGCGAGGCTCAGAAAAATACTCTTTTCTACTCCTTCTCTGCATACATTAATCTACATGCTTATTCCTGTTTACATTATGAGATGTATGTCATAAAAGAGCTTACAGGATGTGTACTGCAGCCAAGTTAATATTGCTGTTGGAGCCTCAGCCTCTGTATTTCCTGACTTAACATTGCCCAGTAAAACTACTTTTCTTTTTTTTTTTTTTTTTTAATTCTGCATCTGTCTAATGGAGTTTATTAGTGGTTTGAACCCATTTAAGGTGAGAATGTTACACAGAATGCCTACTAACACCTGCAGGAAACCCAGCAAGAGAACAAGCCCTATACTGAAGACAGTCATAGCATTCAGAAATATTGTCTACCTACTATAGATATATGTACAAATATAGCAAAGAAGATACTTTTAATAACAACATTCAGATCCAATTTAGAAATGTGCCTGCATTATAAGACTTTTTCATATATTGCTCAGGCAAACCCCACAGTTTTTAATTTAGGGCATCTCAACAAAATGTGCTGTGTAAAAAAACTACAGCTAGTAACAAACAAAAGAAAAAAAGGGGTTTTTTCACAGACTTAGATGTCATGAGTCGGATTTTAAAGGCAGGAAGCACTTCCCAACCCTTGTGCAGATGAGCTAAGGCAGATGGACCTTACACTAAAGCCTTTCCTACCTCCTAACACCAAGTGTGCACTCTTGCACTCAGATGGACTCCTGCCCAGAGATGTTTCTTATTTCATAAAGCTACTGAAAAGCTAGCAAGACACCTATGGCAATATCATGAAGACATGCAATACCTTTTAAATTTGGCTCTTACAACACAGAGGTTTGATGTCACCAGCATTGCCAAACAGCCCCTGCAGTAGGTACCTGCAGCTCTCTGCATGCCTAGGAAATCCTTTACAATACCACATGGACTTTGACCCTCTCTCCCTACTTCAACTCAATTGAGATAATCAGTGCCTTGGGACTCCTGAGCATCCCTGGCTGGACTCAGCCCTGCTGTGCTCAGGGCAGAGCTGCTGGCAGCTGCCTTTGCCAGCACAGGAGCTGGTTAAGCAGACTAAACATCTACTCACACATCAAGTTTCTCAGACTAACAATCCCCTGTCAACATTTAAAAGGTAACACAGAAAAGACCTTGTGTCATGAAGACTGAAAGATTTTTAAACAGAAAGGAGAAACAATAAAATCACTTCCCACTTCTGTAAAATGCTAGTGAGTTTAAGAAAAGTTTAATAAAATAGGTTTCCTCCAGGCTAAGCACTGAATAGTTTTAAAGAAAAAAGACTTCAAAGACATGTTTTCCATTCTATTTGCATTCAGGCATTTTGTTTTTCAGAAAATTATTAACTCAGTAATATTGCAGGCTATTCTTCCACACACTCTGAGCTTTGGCTACCCAGAAGATAATTTGTCCACTGCAAAGGCCATGCTAGAGAGGCAGAAGACACTTTAAGAAACGGCAAAGTTAGTGAGTCATCTCAAGGGATTATCACTATTTGCAAGGACATGCATCCTGGACATGAAACTGAGGGTTGCAGAGGGTGTACAGTTTGCCTCAAAATGAAGGCAGAAGAACTCAGACCAAAGCAGTTGAGCATTTTGGTAAGACAGCCTGCTCACAAGCATTCTGGCTGCCCCTTTGGCAGGGCAAAGAGAAGCCCAAGACCTTGGTGTCTCCACTGCCCTGGGAGTGCCCTAAAATCAAGATGCTGATGAAGGGACAGTGCCTGAACCCAGTGCCACTGCACTGGCCAGAGCGCACCAACCCCTTGTGTCAATCCTTCTGGGAAGTCTCCTCTCAAACAGCCTTCCCAAGCTCTCTCCAGCCAGAAGCAGAGAAGATCTGACAGCCCGTTGAGAGAAATTCACGAGCATTGCTGTTCATTAAAAGAATACCCAGGGAAAGCACTGAGGTTAACGGGATGGGCTATATTAAGCCCATTTGCAGCTTTATGGCACCTTCAAAGGGGCATCAGAGCTTTCTGCAGCCACATGTAATGGACAGATAGTTACAAACTGAGACAGGTTTTAAAAGAGTACCCCAGGCCACCCGAAGGAGAGACAGCACAGTTCACTTTAGAGTTTGAGGTCAGCTCCTGATGTTTTCCAATTACACATCTCATCCACAACTGCTCCCGGGCTTACAACACTGCATATATCACAGCCTGCTTTGTGCGGACAGGAGTATTTAATGGCACAGAGAACTACCTTCTGATGATCGGGGAGGAAAAAATCAGACACATGCTTCATGCTGTCTGATTTTATTAAACTGCTGCGCATAGCGAAGGGGGTGGTTGCTGTTTTTTCTGCAACTGCAACCCCTCTCCTCATATCCCCGGGCCCTGCTGCACTGCAAGACAGTAACAGGCACTGTCACGGACATGACCTAATCCACATTGCAGGGAGATAGCACAAAGTGTCACAGCATGCAATGGAGCTGCCCCTTGCCCTGCAGGCAAGGACACTGGGATCAGCAGAGCAAGGGCTGGGCAGATACCATACAAGCACCCCCAGATCAAGGGGTGCGCTCCACTGACCCCCAGAGGTATGAAATCCCACCAACCCTTGCAGGATGGACCCTACCTGCCCCATTGACCTACAAAGGGATGGACCCCACTGGCCCCTGGGCATGGACTCCTGCAACCCACCAACCTCCTGGGGATGGAGCCCCCACCATGATGGGGTACACATTCCCCTGACCCTCTGCAGAGGGAACGCCACCCTCAGGCCCCCTGGGTATGGAGCCCCATGGGATCATGGTAGAGGCACCCCACCGACACATGGAGGGGGAATTGCTGCCTCTCACAAACAACTCCGAGTAAGATGAAGTGCCTCAGTCCCAGAGTGGGGAGGTGCATCCTGCCCCCCGCAGCACACGGAACCCCATAGCGTACTGCGGGAGGCACCCACGATCCCTGGGAGATGCCACTTCGCCGGCAACGGGGACTTGGCTGCACCGA
>VYXB01002517.1:510879-556748 GCA_013397135.1 Pachyramphus minor
GAGGGGCGGGCGGGCGGCCCTCGGCGGGGCGGTGCCGGGCGGGGTTCCCCACCCTCCTCGGGACCCACCGGCAGCGCCCCGGCGCACCTGGGGCTGCGGAGAGCCGGGGGAGGTCAGGGACCGTGCTGCGGGGGCCGGCCGGCGGTGGAAGAGTTTGCCTGAGATCTGCAGCCCCCGAGGAGCAGGCGTTGTTCGCTGCCAGGGTTTTTAATGTTTTCGGGCGCATCGGGGTTTATTTAAAGTCCTTTAAACGTTTTGCTTGTATCGCTTTTAGCTTCTATTCTCACGCAGTAGGCAGCGCTAGTTCCAAAGATGATTTAAATGAACAATGAATTACCTTTTTTTAATAGAGCTAAAACAACCCTTTCTAATTTTTTTAGGGTTTTTTTATGAGAAACTTAAGATTATTAAAATGAAAGTGTATTCCAAGATGTTTAGTTGCTTTTTCAGGTTCACTTTTTCTAGGCACTGGGAAACGGAATGATCAGTGACCCTGTTTTTTTTCAAACCAGAGTCCCTTCCTGACTCATGCCCTGTACAAGGCTCAGGGAGTGTGTTTCCAGGACTGCTGTTCTAAAAATAAAATAAAAAAAAAAAAAAAAGAATTCAGATCAACCACAGCGTCTCCAAAGTATTGTCTTTATTAAAAGCTCTGTCAGGTAATCATGTTACAATTTGGCCCAGATGCTCTGCCTATCACTCCTTTGAAGATGATTGCTCATGATGGCAATGTCTGGGCTGATAACTAAATCAAGTTCAGCGTTTAGAACAGAGGGTTGTCTAGAGGCACTTGTTGCAGTGACAGGCTCGGCACAAGGTACCAGGCAGTGCCTTAGGACTCTTCAGCATGGGAAGGATGCCTTTAGCTGAGTTGAATTGTTCTGTGGATGCAGAATGCTTCCAGGCAAACAAAACAGCACTGCAGAGCACACCCTGGACCACCCTCCATGCAGACCAGGAAGGTTTGCAGTGGTGTTTGGCCGGGCCATAGCATACAATGAGGAAAACAAAGACAAACCCACAAAACTCCTTTCACAGCAATGAACTCTGGGATGAGGTGCATAAAAAGAGGTGTGTGATTCCTGACGGTGACCTCACTTCAGTGAGGAAATCCCAGGAACAAGTAACACCTTCTGGGACAGGCGGGAGAGCAGCTCCCAGTGAGCTGAGATTTTTCCAGCAGTGCTGCTGGCAAGCACGCTGACACCTTGCCAGGTCACTGTCAACCTGCGCCACCCAGGAGGACCACATCCCACCCTGGTTTTCCCCTGCATTTCACACTGAAGTGTAAGCCCCTGCAGGGTTAATCCAGGTGGTTCCCTGCAGGGTTAATCCAGCACATGATTCAATGAAATGTCAGTGAAAAAAGGTTTGGAAGTCCATGAAGTTCTGCCACCACTCAAGACACCTCCAAAAGCACTGCAGTATCAGACTCACTCAGCCTCCACCCATGAGTTTTTCCCCCCCTGTTTCTAGGAACCTGCCTTTGAACAATGCTCTGTTCATTATTTATCCGCATGAGAACAGCCATGCTTGCAAATCATTCCTCTGTGCTGCCAGGTAGCTTGCTGGAAATGGTGCTGGCTCACAGCAACAAGATGGATGATGGGGTGAAGCAGAAGAAACTCTGAGAATTGCACCCTTTGACTCCCCAGTTCAAAACTGCAATTGTCTCCCAGTGGGATGCAAAAAATCCCCAGAGGGCCCACAGCACCTTGGGATAGCAGCCTGGAGTTCTGAGCCTTTATTTCAGACTGTCCCTTATGATCAATTCCCACAGGAAATAATATACAATAGCCATGCAAATATGATGGTTAACTTCAGCAGCAGCAGCAGCTTATGGATCAGAATCACCAAAATATACATACACTAACTTCTGATTTTACGTTATCTTAATTTTAAAAAGTCCACAAGTCCAGCCTATTTGTTTGGCTCATTGCTAAGGCAAGGGAGCAGATTATGCATGAACCACTTCTTATTCAAATGAGAGCAATTCTGTTCATTTCAGGGGTTATGCCAACACAGAGGCAGCATAGAAAGGGACTGCTTTAGCTTTCTTGCCTTTTACAGAACAGTATCACTTAAATCTCTCTAAAGTCAGTCATGATCATTTTCCCCATTTTCTGCATCAATTGCAAGACAACAATATAAAGCACCAACTGAACGTTGGGTGTTCCTGCTGCAGAGCGTTTGGCCTCTGGCAGGATTATATGACAGAGTCAAAGCTGATGCTCATAAACAATGTCTTTTACTAAGTGCTTTCATAGGCAGCTGTTGGCATTCGGTTTTGTAATGTAAATCAATCACTGCTTATATCTTCTGATTTCAGGCCAAAAAGTGGAAAAGATACTGTGCTATACGTGTTGGGTTTATTCTGCAGATCTCTTTGGAAAGGTCAGCTTTATCTACAACCAGAATCAGTAATTCTGAAAGCTGCCGGCAATATTTTACATTCTTCTCTTATACATCTGAAAAATAGTATTTTTCTACTGCTCTTCTTGAAGGTTATGCACCTCTTACAGAATATGAGCATCAAAATCCTAATTAAATGGGGTTTCGTGCGTACGGATCTCCCAGCACTGATATATATGAATTTCAGCACTTGTATTTTGCAACCTGGTCAGATATTGATAGCATCAGTACTATTCCATGTTTTCCTCAGATAGCTGAGATTAAATATATCCCCTAGTGTCTTTCATACTTCACCTCCCAGACAGTGCCCACAATCTCATTTTATTTTGCTTTAGATAAGGGAAGGAGGCTGAAGCCAAAGCAGTTATTTGGACCCCAGGGGAACCTGGAAGAGGTGCTGGAGCACAAAGAAAAAAGGGAGAAACCACAAAGCAGAAAAAAAGACCAGATTAAGACAATAGAGTAATATTCAGCTTTTGGGATTCAAATGCGCCCGAGAACATACAACCTTGTGTGGCTGTACCAGTGGGACAGAAATTCAGTAGCATATTTTCAGAAACATGGAGTACTTTCAGAGTTGCTACACAGCAGTTTTTTGCCACCCTGAAAATGTTTTATCCCAATGCCATCTCCAGCAATTTGTAATTTTGTCACATTTTCCAAGAACAAGCAGGATTTTCTGCCCTGACCCGTGCCACCCTGGCAGTGTTCATCTTCTGCCAAGCTCTGGGGATGCCTGGACATCATCCAGCAATCCAGGCAGATCTGCTGAGCTATGACCTGCCCTCAGCTCTCCCTGAAATCCCCAGATGTGGGAGTTCACATTATTCTGAAGTGTTTCTGTAGCTGTTTTGATGGTGCTTGGATCTAGTTTAGGGGACAGACTGTCTAGCAGTGGGTACAAGAGAAAGCGCAAATGAAAAAGCACGTCTTCATATCCAGGTAGGGTGTACATAATGCTGCCACCACTGACAGCAAAAAGTGGGGCAGTATGTATCTGGGGCTGATTAACCTGAATTGTGACTCCCCCCAGCAGCTTCGAAATTTCAGATTTAAAAAACACAGCGTGAGTCCAGACAAATTGTGATCTCCACTAGCAACACTTGTGCTTTCATGTGTTTATGGAACAAAAGTGGGACCCTTCATCTTTATTATGATATAATAATCTTCTCTCTCTTCACACATCTGCCCTTTACACAGACTCCCCCATGAACATGGCTGGTATAAAACAGACCAAGGACAAGACACTACTGGCTGTGCTATTATAAATTCCATTCACAAGGAGGCTAAAATGAACTATTCTGCATGGAAAAATTAACCAGCATGATTACAGTAATAACCTAGAGTTATCATGGTCCTCAGGTGGGCACAGTGCTCCAATTTTATTTGGAAATAATTACTTCAAAAGCAGAGCAATTTTTCCAGGACGCTGTCTTACTTTGAAAAAGTGCATCCGTGCTGCTTCCACTGCAGTGGCAGTGACAGCGATTTTCTTTGCATAGGCAAAGCCCAAGAGAGGGAACACATTACATATGTCTCCTCCATAATGTGCTGCAGTAAATATGAGACTAAAAGGGCTGAAAAAGAGAAGTCTTGGTAGTTGGGTAGAACCACACACGGGAAGTGAACAGTCATGACAGGCTCAGAGCCACAGTCAGAGTTTGGCTCTGTGAAGCCTTGTGTCATTTGTAATAGTGACACTCCACCCACTTTGTTCCAGCTTTGATTTGGGCGATCAGCTACAAATGGGAGCAACGATAATAAAAAAACAATGATTCTGATTCAATATTTTTTTTTGCTCCTTTCTAAAAGCCTACTACATCTTTACAGCAAGGGGGGGAAGCAAGCTAAGAGCTGTAAATCCATCAGCAGGGATTTCTCTCCATTTATGTCTCTCCTCCTGAATTTTCATAGACTAACGGCAAGACTAACTAGGATGTAAAGTTCCCCAGATGCAGTGGGTTTCCCCCAGAGCACAGAAGTGGGTAACCCTTAAGAAGTATTTAGTTTAAATTAGCATGAAATATGGAAGCATAACTGCCTCCAACACACAGGGTGGAGGGGTAAAGGTAGGGAGCAAAAATGCCATTATCGACAAGATCTAAACTTTAAAATGAGAAAATATACACTTAGATACATTTATTATACATTGTTTGTGTATACCACACATTGAATTACTCATTTGCTGAAAAAGTCTCAAATATGTACTCTGCATAAATACTATAGCAAACCAAAGTCAATAGTGAGAGTCAGCCTCAGATCCCAGCACTCAACTACAAATCTTCATAGAAATACTAATTTTCCAAGCTCCTGAGGGTAAAAGGCTAAGATTATTTTGCTATATGTAAGACACAGCTCTTTAAAGACCCTCTTATATGTAACTCCAAGATGAACACTTGTTTTGATTTCAGTGGTATAAGATATCAGGGGACAAATTCACCCATTGGTAGAACTTGGCTGTAGACATTATTTGCAGAGACCAAAGAGACATACAACAAGTCTAAGGTTAAAGTAAATCAGTCACTAATGATCATCTTAGAGCTTCTCATCAAGGTAAGATTTTTTGCCAGTTTCTTTAGCAAATTACTCATCCTCTTCTTTTTATGGTGCAGTGTTTATCAAGTCTGCTCTGATGCTGTGTTTGTTTTTCTTTGATTTCTATTATTAGGTAATCAGTTCCTCCCTTTGTCTACAGCAGTGCCTCTGTGTGTCTTAGAATTTATTAGATTTCATTGTTAAATATGTGGTCCCATATATAGTCATTCACCATTTCAAAAGCACCTTCTTCAATTTGAACTTCATCTTTGCACAGAAATCCGTATCTGCTCATACCTGTTGGAGAAACCAGAATGTTTTATTTACAATAGTTCAGTGTGTGCTGCCTTGACAGAATGATAAGAAAAGCACTGATTGAGCCCTTCCTTGCACAGAACCGGCATGCAGGAGTTATCAAATAGCTGTGCAATAGATACCAAGTGCTGCTCAAACATTGCCAAACCAATTTGTCACCAGGGAATGTCCATATCTTTAATGCACAAATAGCAGAGGCAGTGCCTCATCAATATCACATTAATCAGGGGCTGTGCAAAGAGAAGTGCTTTAAGAGATTAGCCAAGTTTTGGAGAAGCACTGCCCCAAGGCTAGCCAGCTGCCAGCACTACCCTGCTCCTGGGTACTGGCAGTGCTCCTGCCTTCCCCCTGCTTTGCCCAACACAGCCACCTCACAGTCCACCAGAACCAAGAGGATCAGCCTGATTTCATAACACAAACAACCAGCCTGATGTCCTTTCCTCACAGGATTGGGAAGCACTTGCTGCAGACAAATCCCTTGAACAATCTACTCGTTGTTCAATAAAATGCTTGTCACACATGTTCATCATTATAATCCTCTGCAGTCAGATAGTACTACCCATCTGATGAGCTCAGCCTACAAATTTAGCTTGAATCTGGTCTGACATCTGCCTTGAAGTATGCTTTGATTTGAAAATCACATTAAAACTCTGCCTAGAATTGTCTCTGTGTGCATGTGTGTCTGTGTGTGCCTGGACACAGGGATAGAAATTCCTAATATTTCAGTACTGTTTGAATGAGCACTGAGCACCACAGGCCATCTGCCAGTAACTGTATTTCTAAACTTGGAAAAAATAAGAAAGGAAGAGATATTTTAAACCTTTTTCTAGTAACAGCAGTGATTTTTCTGGAAATTCAAGCAGCTCTGAAAGGGATGTACCATTTCCAAAGGCAGCTCTTTCTCAACAGGTTTTTGAATTCCCCATAACTTGATGTCTTCATATTCCACTATGTCAAATAAGGACAAAAAATTACATCTTCATCTGTCTGGGGTCCATATGGCAGGTGCTGTCCAAGACATTTGGGATCTCGGATGTAAAGTGACAAAGAAAGGCAAAATCATCTTGTTAAATGAGGGCAAGGCAGAAATTAAGTGCACTGTCAGAATGTCTTTGTGGATCATGAAGGTCTCTATAGTGCTGTGTACAGAAATTTGATATTCAGGAGAGACTTCTTAGTTTAGTCTGTCAGTTTTTAACACCGTAGTATATGCAGCATCCTTTTTTATTTTTGTTCCTACAGATTTCTCCCCAGATTGTACCTTGTTACACGTAAAAATCCTTCATCACAAGAGTCTTCTGGGAAAATAAAAAAAAAAAACAATCAAAATCACAAACCTAGTGTTTCTTTATCAGACTCCCATTGCACAGCCACAGCCGGCTCTTCTGAACATATTTTCACTGAGGCTTTTGCACTGTAATGTTTCCTTTTGCATTTCTTGTAGTTAATCATTAAAGACAAACCAAAAAAAAAAGAAAAAAAAAGGAGAGATCCAAGAATTGCAAAGTATAAACTCACTAATGGAAAAAGCTGCACACTTGAATTTTATAGTCCTCAGAGCATGTGATATGAAGATCTGTGAAGCAGTGAAAGTCTCTCATAAGTGCTCCCAGATCTTCCTTCAGTGACCATTTCAAGCAACCAATATCTGGTTTCCTTTTTTAGGTAAAACATGTTGTTATTTGGCTTGAACTACCTGAGGTCTAGAATTCTGAGAAAGGTAATAAAAGAGGTCTTCTACACAGTTCTATTTTTATATCATATCTGAAGCACTGCAAGCCAGAGCTGTTACTTCAAATCAACATTCTTCTGTGTCATTGAGGCACAGGTGTGTTGTAACAAGCTTAAAAAATCCAAAGGACCTGTGAATCAAATAAATCACCGTAAATCCTGATAAAGAGGGAGAGACAAAGAGACAGACCTAGAAAATTAAACTGCTACACTGCTCTTGTAGGATTGCAATTTACAGCGATGAAAAATGTCCTTGCAAATAACATCATCGAAAATTTCCAAGAGATGAAATGTCAAATACTAATGTAATATTGCTAAATATCCCCCCTATAAATCCAATTTCAGTGACATTAAAGAGTCAGAAGGCAGAGAACTACCATCTAGAGAAGGCAGAAGTGGAGATACGCCTGAAGAGAGAAAGGTCCAGCTGTGGGCCAGAATCAGCAGCCCATTAGGCTTTCCAGCCTGATGACTTCACACATGGAAGTGAATCAGCACAATACCTGCTTCTTTCTGAGAGTGGGAAATAAACAAGCCTTCTCTTTCTCATGAATCTGTCAGGTTTAATGTACGGCCGAGTCTTATTTTGAGTTAATTTTTTTGGAGCAAAAAAGTCTAAGTGCCACAAACACCATGAGCAACAAGGGGGTCTAAACGATGCTTGTGTGGTACAAGTGACTGTTATCCGGGCAGCCAAAGGCTTTTGCCTCAATTTATTTCTTTTTCTTTTTGAGACTTCATTGGCAATTTGCAATCTGAACAAGTACCTGGTGCCAGAGTGCTGCAGGGGCACCCAGGTGCAAACCCATTGCTCCCCACTGGCATGATACAGCTCAGCTGCTCTTGCTCCACTCCTTCAGGGAGCTGCAGCACTACAGATCCGCCCACAGGAGAGGAAAAGGCAACACAGCAGTCCCAGGTTATGTCCCAAGTACCCACTTCACAAGCTGGGGCTGGGGCAGAGGCACAGGAGGCACCTGCCTCTCATGGGCTCCCAGTTGGAGGCCAGCAAAGAGTCCCCATCAGTCCCCGTTACTACAAGGGACCAGGTTTGCACAGGAACAGATACAGGTTGTGAAAGGCATGGCTTCTGGGGCCTTGTGTGACAGCCTGGACTCTGCCAAGTCTTTATCTTGCAAGCCAGACAGGTTCCTGCCTGCATGGAAGCCACTGGACTGTGGGTCATGTCTGGGTACAGATACGACTTCTGAAAATTGTATCGATTGCAGTCTTTTTAAGGTTGTAATTGCAGGGTTGGTGGAAGGTCACTGAGCAAATGCTGTTTCTGATGGTGCCAGATTACAGCAGACCTACTTCTGACATCTTCCATCAGGTACTTTGGTATTTCTCCCCTTGATGCTCCATAGTCCAGCCCAGTGTGCAAAGTGCCAGAGTCCTCCTTCACATCCCTTCTTACCCCGGAAATCCACGCTGTCTGCTGTGGGACATCTGTGTGACCAGGGCTGCTGAGCACACATCTCTGCCCAGCCACATCTCATCCTTTCCCTGTACAGTCACTCCTGCCTGTACCCATCTCAATGGTGGTGGAGAAAGTACACATGGCCCCAAGACCATGATTGACCAGCTCAGATCAACACAAATATGGCAATGAGGGCAGCTGGCATTCATTCATAGAATCATGGAATCATGAAGGTTGGAGAAGACTTACAAGATGATCGAGTCCAAACTCTGAAAAACACAACTATGCCAACTGAACCCTAGAATAAGTGCCACATCGAGTCATGAAATACATGTGAATACTAACTTTCAAAGTTATTAAGTTGCAAACAATACACGTCTGGGAGATTGAGGCTTTTCCGCTCCGCATTTCTGAACAGTGCCCAGCCCTGTGGGAGCCCAGTCCAAGGCAAGCAGTCTGCTGTGGACCACCACCCTGACTGAAACACCAAACCAACTGTAATTCAGTACTCTTGTTCAGCTGGGATGAAAAAGCAAGCCTTTTGCAGAGGAAAAATCTCATTCAGAGCAACACCAAAGCTGTAGCTGTGGGCAGACCCCATTGTGTCAGGTACATGGTTACCCAGAGCAGGTGAGGTGGAGGAGCCTGCGTCTGATTCATCTTTCTCTACAGCTTAGCTCCCTGTAATACAAAAATCAAGAATATACCAGGGTGCTTCTCAGACAGAGAACTTCAAGGGGAATTCACTGCTCGGCAGCCTCACTCATCCTCCATTTCTCCCGGCACGGCTTTGAGCCGCTGTGGCTCTGCACAGACTAAGTGGGGACTGAGAAACCCTGACAAAGGAGAGAGAACCAGTGGGATATTTCTATTTCTGGAATTGCCCATTAGAGAAGCTATTCTGTGGAACACAGCATGCCGGCACACTTTTAAAAAATAAATAGGAACAAGAATATTAGCAGAGGAAGCATATGTGGCCCTGACCATGACTCATCGGGTTAAATCGACCAGCTGAGGTCAGTGCTTCTATTTATCAGCTTTTAGTTGCAAGTATGGCAATGGGGACAGTGATTCTATTACTTAAATTTTACATGCTGTGAAAAATACGGCAGTGATTAATGTCTGTAACAGGCAGCGAGATGTACTGCTTTTAGAATTTGGAAGCTATTTCAAGGTCAAGAGTTTTACTTTTCTTCATAAAGTGGGTTTTCAGCTGGTAAAGTGGACTTCCCACGGATTTCAGGGTCTGTATTTATGGGCAATAAAGGTATTTTGTGTTCTCATCATCATCCAAACCCAGCTGAACCACAGCTTGATGAGAAAAGCTCCCCTAATTGCACTTGCACAGCAACCCACCCTTTGTCCTTTGTGGGACCGTAAAAGCGCTGACCATAAACTGATGCCAAACATGAGGCTATTTTGACAAATACAGAAAACGTTTCTGTGATGTGGTGTTGGATTTCCCTTTGGTGTCCCAAATTTTGGATATAAAGCATCCTCTTCATTACCCAGTCTGTACCCTGGCCTTTTATACCATCAGTGGGAGGGAGGGTTGTATTAGATGGTGCAGGTGAGGGGCCCTTATCCTTGGTTTGCTCATGGGCTGCTGCACTAAGGACACACTGAAGCTTAGGCTCAAACAGTTGGTGGGAAACAGTCTCTCTGAGGAAGGTCCACCTCTGTCGCTAGGACATTGCATGTAGAACATTATGATATGTTCAAATAACCTTATATTCCTGCCATCTTATGAGTTGTTACCACAACTTCACTGTGAATTTATTCCATTCTGGTTTTTACTATTTAAAAAAACCAAATCAGAGGTAATGCTGATGGGAGGACATTATTGCCTGCTGTGTCAAACACCCAGCAGTCCATAGATGTGTCCAGGTACAGTGCAATTGTACAGAAGGAGAGATGCCCTTCTCTCTTCCCTTTCACCATGGAAGCACAGGATGATGACAGGGCTCCAGAGCTGGAGAGTAACTGCATTATCTCCAGTTATCTCCGTTTCCCAGCAGAGAAGCAGAGGTAAGTTAAAACCGAGTGACTCACTGCTCTGATTCACATCCCACTGCTGTTATCCTTCATCCCGCTCCGCACGGGTAAACAGGGGCTCAGCAGGTCTGCTAAGGCAAAGCCACACGGCACAAGCAGTGAAGTTTACACCAGAGGCAGAGATTGACCTCTGCAGCACAGTCTGATCTCTGCTGGTCAAAACTAAGAGTAGTAACATAGGGAAGCCCCAACCCAGCAGCTGCATGGCTGGGGAAAATACTGATGGGGAGACCACAGGCATCTGCAGGACACACCCATGAGAGGGGCAGCATAAGCAAAGGGTGACAGCCTGGGCCACACACGCCCAGAGTTTCCCAGCTGCCAGGAAGAGGAAGGCTGAAGGGTCTGTTAGGAGTATTAGCTAACACTTCCAGGCATTCTGGATGGTGCTCAGCGCCTCCCGTCTCTTCTTTCCCAGTGAGCCTCCTCATTTACACCCTACTCCTGCACTCAGACATGCTCCAGAGACAAACCCCTGTCCTTCCAGCGCTGCTCAGCCTCGCACACCCGCGGCTGTCTGCCTGCCTGCAGCCTCCCAGCAGTCAGATCCAGCCACCAGAATGCGTAAAACTTCCATGGTAATTACAGACAAACCGTGGTGCTGGTTGGGTCTGTGCTGTAATTACCAGCAGCAAAGATAAAACCTCCGAGCAGGCTCTCAGAGCTATTTAGATCATAGTTCTGCTCAGCTTAGCAGTGTTCCCCACAGCAGCATCCATCTTTCAGCAATGTCAGCTGGTCACCATGCAGGGTTTCACACAGTGTTGCCTGTTCCCTCATTCTTCAGGGTTTTTTGTTTGTGTGAGGGTTTGTTTGGGCTTTTTTGTTTGTTCACTGTTGATTTTTTTTTTTTTTATGGCCAACTTCTCTATGAGACCTTTTGGTAAGATTTTCTCCCCTAAAGCTCTCACTAGACACCGCTTCCAAGGTTCATACTCATGAATTTCATTATTTCTGATGGAAATCGCATGCATCCCGGGTCCCTGGAGCATTGAGGGGAGATGATTTAACTACTAATGTCAGCCTGATAATTTTGTACCTAGGTTTGGAGGCATCCTCTGCGGCCATTTCTGCACTAAGTGCTTGGTGTCTTGAATTTTTCATGGCTAAAATATCTATGACTAAGGCATCCAGAAAGATTATTCTTTTTAAATACAGGTTAGCTACTCTTTTATTTGATTTGTGTGGGTGTTATTTCACTCAACGCTTCAGTGTCTTGTGACCCACTTACAGGCTGAAACAGGCTCCAGTGAACTTTCATACCTTTATATTAAGGTTGCTCTTAACTTATAGAAAAAAAAAAATCAACCAACATCTGAGGCAACTATCCTTGAGTTTTGAAACAAAAATGACTCTTCCCTGTAAGTGATTGTAAAAGTGTTCTATCAGTTCAACCAATGAGTCTCATGAGTTATGAGGGCGAAGTGGGTTCTCAGCAGGTCTTGGGGTGCCAGGCTTTTCTAGAAGGATAAGAAGTGACGGGGACTCTCATAAGCTTTTGTTAGCCCTTGTGAAAGCTCATGTCCCACATCCAAGAGGGTCACAAGCCCTGGGCATCTCCAGATTTACATGTGGCAGTTGGGGTGAACTACTGCAAAGGCTCAGGTGCTCCTCACCCATCTCGAAATCCTCCCCTAGGCAGGAGAGAGCACTGGGAGAGCTTCCAAGATCCCTTTGGAAGAAGTTTAAAAGAAAAGGAGAAGAAAACCTACTTCTATCTCAAAACAACAGTGCCCTTGTGAGGTGCTCTGTTGGTGCTCAGCACTTTATTTTACTGGTATGATTGTGCCAGAAGAATGTGCATGCTCTTCTGTACTGACATGCCCTTAAGGAGCTTAAGCAGTTCAATCTGTCTTTGAAGAAGTTGTGAGGTGACTTAATTACAATATCAATGCATCTTCATAAGAGAAGTAATGGCTTCAAGTTACAGTCAGGACATTAACCTTAAAAATTTAGGGCATTTGCACAGTATCAGCAGCATGATAACTTTATCCAAATCATATTATTGAAGCATGAAAAAGAAGTGAAAGTCTCTCGTTATCCTTACAACATGGCATGATGTCTTACCAGAAAATCTGACTTAGCCAAAACCCATGATGCACAGTGGGAAACAGATACAGGTTTTGGTCAGGAGATGAGACAAGATTTATTGTCAGTCTCTCTTTAACTTCAAAGTCACAACTGCACAAGTTCCTGCAGCTTCAAGGAGAAACTTGGCCATCTCAGAGGGAGCAAAGTGAAGATGGAGATATATAGAAATATCTCAGTGACTCTCTGCAACTTGGAATACTTGACTTGCATTTTGGGGTTTTTGGTTTTTTTTTTGTTTTGGTTTGTTTTTTTTTAAGAACCATGCAATATAACAGGTCATAAAGGAAAACTTACAAGAAAGCAAAGTGACTCAATTAGATAAAACATAGGCGAGAGACCAAGAATCCCTTCAGTCCTAGAAGTAAGAGGTACCTAAGTAAGGTGCATTTTACATAAAAACTTAAGAAATCCAGTTCATGCGTTACAGAACTCAGCAACTTAAATGTGAGGTGCTGACTGACACACAGATGGTTTGTCCTGTGATAAAAACTAGAAACCAAGCATCCACATAAACAAAGGCAACAAGGACAGAAACTGAACCAATACAATATTTTTACAATCACTTAAAAACAAAAGCAACAAGAACAAGAATTGCACTGGTGTAACATTCTTACAATCACTTATACAGAACAAACTGTCTTCTGAGGGCAAGAAGTGCTTGCAGGGCCCATGATTTCCCTGGGCACTGGGGTCAGTCTGTGCTTTCAATGAGTTCAGTCCACAGCTCTGCCCCTTCCTTTCTGCTCCATGCTGTCTCTGGTGCATCCCACCATGTACCCAGAGATCCAGTTTTGAGTGGCAGCTGTAAACCATTCTTTCTGATAACACAGTTCACCTGCTTTAAAGCTTCCCCTTTCTTTTTCCAAAGATTTTAACGCTCTTCAGAAAGGTTGGTTCACACCCCCTGTGGCTTAAAGCAGACAGATAGTAAGACTCAAAGTGGTGAGTAGTTTCTAAAGAAATCTGGAACGCCTACATGCTTTTTAATTATATAGCTATGTGCACACTTAATTTAATTAAAAAACAATTACCACAATTTATGACATGAGTACAACTCTTTAGCAAACTGGAATTGCAGCTGAGCTTGCTTTTTAACTCTTTTTTATTGCTGTTGATCCTGTGTAAAGGATCCTGGCTGGTGTTTGTCCTTATGATGAAATAACAAAAGATAGTTTGTTAGGGTAGGTGCTCTGGCTGTTCATTTCTGAAGTGATATTAGCCTTTTTCTCTTCCTGAGGCAGGTTGGACAGAGGTGGCAATTTGTTTATTGACTTAAATGATGTTGAACTGAAAAACAGGAGACGACAAGAACATATGCTGAACACTATGGTGTAAATGAGAGAGTCTCTTACTGTGCAGACCAGTACAGAAGGAGAGATCCCTGCAGGGAATACAGGTTCAAGCTGCATCACTAAGTTCCTTGACATTCATTCATAAACATGCATGTGCATTAATCAGGAAAGGCAGGTATTTCACTAGTGCAGGTATGTTATTCTGTTTTTGCAGAAAGTGACAGGTTCTGTTTAACAGAAGTATCCACAATAAGGATCTTCTCCCTAATGTTTGAAGTAGGGAAATAACTTTATAAATAACACCCATGGACTCGCAGGACTTTGCAAAAGCTCAAAAAACTTCTCAGCTCGTGCTGCTCTGACAGTACTAGGCAGAGGTGCAGAATTTCTCCTGCTCCCCACATCCCTCATGCCATGCTACAGGTGGGTCTGCCGCCTTCCTTGGGGTTTGCTGCCTGGATAAGACCCCTTGGTGCATTACCTGCCTGATATTGTCAGTGTTGATTCTGGCAGTTTGGCTGGCAATACCTCTGGTTTATCTGTCATATTAGACACCGAAAATCTGCATCTAAATTCAGTCCCATGAAAGAACAGAGTAATGTTTCTGGCACATGTAAAATTTTGGGGCATTGGGGGTATTCACGACAAAGCTGAATAACACTGTGAGGACTGCATTTCTGCTGCTCAAAGAAAACAAGAGCAGACCACCCTCCATTTCCCATTCCCTCCCTCTGCTATTTGACCAGCCTGTTGTGCAGGAAGCTTGGAGTATCCAACTTAGCAGTCACAGTCAGAGCAATGAAGCTGATCAGAGGATTACAGGAATATTAGCTGAGAAGGACCTTTGGAGGTCATCCAGCTCAACCTCCCACTTGGAGTGGGGTTTTTGCCAACACTGGATCCGGTCAGCTGTGGCTTTGTCTAGACCAGAGTGTAGACCTCCAAGGATGAAGAACCACAACGTCTCTGGTTTAGTCTGTTCCAGGGCTGTAGCGTCCTTCTAGTGAAGAAATTTTCCTGACATTCAAACTGGAACTTCAAAGGTTCCGTTTAATGATATCACTCACTACTATTTTACCTGCTGCTACTGAGATGAGTTGGTCCCTGTTATTTTTGTAACTAACGCACCATGTAGTAGTGGGTTGTTAGGGTAGGTGCTCTGACTGTCCATTTCTGAAGTGATATTAGCCTTTTTCTCTTCCTGAGGCCCTTGTCTTCCCCAGATTAAAGAGTTCCAGCTCTTTCTACCTCTTCTACTTTTCTAACCTCATGCTCCACAGGCTCAGGACAATCCTGACCACCTTTTGCTGGACCCTGCTTCCTCAACATCTTTTCTGAACCAGGAGACCTGAAACTACATGTGACATGGTACTGCTGATGTTGATAAGATCTCCCACAGCTTCTTTCCAAAAATGCTGTAGACATGCTGTTGAAAGCCTTCCTGAAGCCCGGTAGACTTGCATGCCCTGTCACTCCCCTGCAACCCCCATAGCCAGGCATTTCATCACAGAAGACAGTTCTATTGATCAGGCTCAGTTTGCACTTGATAAATCTTTGACCATTCCCTAGTACATTCCTGCCCTGTTACATGTTTGGAGTGGACTCGGGAGGCTATGCTTCCCACACCTCCCCGGGACCTGAGGCAAGGCTGACTGGACCCTGTTCTCCATCTCATAGACAGGCACAACACCAGCCCAGTCCCCAAGCACTTCTCTGAGTCACCATGAATATTCCTAGCTGAAGCTGTCTATCACTCTCAGCTCCTTGGGGTGAATCCCATACAGCCATATGGATCTGTGTACATCCAGTCTCTCTGAGCGGGCCCTAAAGCTCGCTGCCCCTTCCATCCCCAGCTGTTGAAGCACACACCAAGCTCTGGTGCAGAGAGAGAAGAGTACATCAGCATTTTCTCATCTCTCATGTCACTTGGTTGTCCCTGGTGGACCCACAGTGTTCACTGTGTGCTGCCTCATCTGGGAACAACATATGTGACACTGCCTCGCGAACCCGCTGGATCACCAGTGCTGAGTGTGGGAAGCCTATGGGCATGAGGTTCCTTGCCTTGAAGAGGGGAAGAGCCTGGGAGCAGAGAAGCTCCCACAGCAGCTTTGGCAGTTGGCCGCAGATCTGAAACAGGCAAGTGGCAAATCTGCAAAGCCCCGAGCAGCTCAGAGACATTGACGTGGGAAAGCTGGGACTCATCCGACTGTACAACCAAAGAACTAAGGACCAAGGAGAATCAAACCTCATTCATTACTGCAACCCCACAGGGTTTCTGAGCTCCTTTCTGCAGAACATAACCTGCAAGGCACACTAAGAGCAGGAAGTCACCAACCTGCTCGTACCTCTAGTTTTCTCCTAAGCAATTAGGTTGTGAAGCGACACTTCAGTTAAGGCTGCGTCTTCTATCGCCATGCAGGGAAATTGAACACGTGCCAGACATTTCTGCTGTTCATGGCTCACAAATCCTTAACCCTTGTGCTGACTGTCAGCCATATGTGATCTTGGCAGCAGGTCCTGTCCATTCCACACAGAAGAAAGAACTAAAAATAAAAATTAAAAAAAAAAAAAATTCTTCAGTACAATCAAAATACAACTTTATTTCCTCTTAAAAGAAAAAAGAAAATGTAAGCAGTTGTTTCCAATGTCTTTAAATGCTGTGTGCAAATTTCTCTGCATATCAGTGCTGCTCATACAGAAGGGATTCTGATGTCTTTGGCTCAGCATCTCAGATTTGGGTATATTAAAATGTGTGCAAATCTTCAGCTGGATCTCAGAAGGAAGCTCTCAATAGCTAGAGCCTAACATCAGGCGACATCCTTGCAGCATGGCACCTATTAATGCAATGAATTTAAGCTCCATTTCCTGTTTGCAACGTATCCAACAAACAGACTGTAGTTGTTATTCCAAATGTGTTTATAATTGCATTTTATTTCAGGCCTGTTTTATTTGTACGCACTCCAGCTTAAGGAAGGTCACACGCACTCCCTTGTTTCAGGCACAACCGCTCACCCACATGACGTGGTGTTTTCCTGGATGACTGGAACCTCTGTGAGCAGCTGCTATTCCCCTCCCACGCAGCACAAGAGCAGCTCCAGACACATCTGCAGAGTATTGACTGGTGGGCGCAAGCCAGACCTCTCGTTGCACAGCTGCTCCACCTCCTCTGCCGTGCTCACAGGAGAGTCTTTGACTCCAAAGGTCTCCCTGGCACACACAGAGTCAGGACCACCGGCAGAATGGCCTCCAGGGGAAGATGGTCGGGATTGTCACGGGTGTGAGACTCATGGCCAGCCTGGATGGAGAGCAGCTCCCACATCACCTGAGAGGCACCAAATGTCCCCAGCCTCTGGCCCACAGCCCATTCCGATTTCACTGTGGGTGAAGAGTAATGAAACTTGCATCCATACAAGATCTTCACTGAGAACACTGGCCTGAGGAATCCCAGACCTTTCCAGGACAGGAAACTTGTACCAGTTTTTGTTCAGGCACCAGTGTGACTTCTCCACAAAGGACTCTGCTCACTGCCCCTGCTGAGGTGGGTTACCACGAGATTGCTGCTTGGAGAAATGACCTGGGTTTGATAACTTTCTTCTGCAAGTCCACTGAAAACACAAGGTCTGAGATTTTTAGTGGTCTGTTCAGTACTGTGAACTGTTTTTTCACTAAATCTTGTTTTCAGAAGTGTCTGAGGCCCTCAGGAGCTTAAGGAATCAGAGCAGCCTTTTAAAATCTGGTTGAGACATGATTTGGCTTCATTTGAACAGTCAGGAAAGAAAAAGAACCTATAAAGATGCCCTGGCATGGCAAAGAAAGCTTATAAACTGCCTGTCATTGTACTTTACAACCATGGAAGTCTACTTCTAACACATATTTTCAAGATAAATCCCAGGGGAAAAGGGAGAAAAAAAATCCAATATTTGAATAAATGTAAAAAAGGAAGGGGCAACAGAATATAAATCACAGAATCAATTAGGATGGAAAAGACCTCTGAGATCATCAAATCCAACCTATGACTGTACACCACCTCGTCAGCTAGACCAGAGCATTAAGTGCCTCATCCTATCTTCCCTTACACACCTCCAGGGATGGTGACTCTACCACCTCCCTGGGCAGCCCATTCCAAAGCCCAATCACTCTTTCTGTGTAAACTTTTTCCTAATGTCCAACTTGAACCTTCTTTGACACAGCTTGAGACTATGTGCTCTTGTCCTACTGCTGGTTGCCTGGGAGGAGAGATCGACACCCACCTGGCTAGAGCTCCTCTCAGGGAGTTGTAGAGAGTGATGAGGTCTCCCCTGAGCCTTCTCTTCTCCAGCCTAAACAATCCCAGCTCCCTCAGCCTCTCCTCATAGGACTTGTGCTCCAGACACTTCCCCGCCTCCAGCACCTCAATATCCTTCCTGAACTGAGGGGCCCAGAACTGGACACAGCACTCCAGGTGTGGCCTCACAAATGCAGAGTCCAGGGGAAGAGTCACTTCCCTGCTCCTGCTGGCCACACTGTTCCTGATCCAGGCCAGGATGCCACTGGCCTTCTTGGCCACCTGGGCACACTGCTGGCTCATGTTCAGCTTCCTGTCAATCCAAACTCCCAGGTCCCTTCCTGCCTGGCTGCTCTCCAGCCACTCTGTCCCCAGCCTGTAGCGCTGCACGGGGTTGTTGTGGCCAAAGTGCAGGACCTGACACTTGGTCTTGATGAACCTCATCCCATTGGAATTAGCCCAACTCTCCAGTCTGTCCAGGTACCTCTGCAGAGCCCTCCTGCCTTCCAGCTGATCGACGCTCCCTCCCAACTTGGTGTCATCTGCAAATTTGCTACACTCAATCCCCTCATCTAAATCATCAATAAAGGTATTAAACAGGACTGGGTCCAACACTGACCCCTGGGGGACACCACTAGTGACCAGACACCAACTGGACACAGCCCCGTTCACCAGCACTCTCTGGGCCCAGCCCTCCAGCCAGTTCCTAACCCAGCACAGAGTGTCCCTGTCCAAGCCATGGGCTCCATTCCAGGAGTGTGCTGTGGGAGACGGTGTCAAAGGCTTTGCTGAAGTCCAGATAGACACATCCACAGCCTTCCCCTCATCCACCAGGCAGGACTCCTGATCATAAAAGGAGATCAGGTTGGTCAGACAGGACCTGCCCTTCCTAAGCCCATGCTGGCTGGGTCTGATCCCCTGTCCATCCTGTTTGTGTTGTGTGACTGCACACAGTCCTTAAGGACTGCTGCATCAGATGATGGCAAATCCCTCCTGAGCCAGCATCAGATGCACTAGGTGAGAATGAACTAATAATGTATTGGTAGTCAAGAAAATAGAAAGACAAAAATATTTTAGTCCATTTTGACAGGAAAATGGCTTATGTGATCACTCTGTAAGTTCTTCTTTCACTTGTCCTTTTTTATCAAATTCAATACAAGAAACCTACCAAATAGTTTAAGTGTCTACAACTCTGTAAAAATAATACCCAGAGAGAGAAGATGGTTTTTCGACCTGCAACATGAACTCAACCCTTTTAACAAGCAGAGAGCCCAGAGGGGAAAATTACTCTTCTTTATAATGCTCTCACTGTAGGAAAAGCTTAAGAGAAAGCAAGTCCTTGAAGCTCTGGCACAGGCACAAGATCTACTTAAAAAAAACTGAAAAAACCATGATCTTCAGCTGCAAGTTCTCCCCACTGTATGGAAAACAACTTGATTTTGAAGCAGGCAAAGAGCAGTTTCAAGGTAAATTATCATCAGTTTTGTTCACCTTAACAAATCACGTGTTATGAGCTGTAGCAGGCAGACAGCTGCTTAAGTCCAGCCACCAAGGCAGGTTGTAATGACAAACTCGTTTGCTGACAAAGGGGAGGTTCCTTGAAGCACGGTCAGGGAATCAAACTAGAGGGGAAGGTGACTCTGAGGACGGGAAAATGGAGAGCGAAGCTCGAGCTGACAGTAAAACTGAGGGGAAAAAAATAAATTAATTTAAAAAATTAGCAAGAGTTGGAATATTCCAGAATCACAGACTCATAAAATCATTTAGGTTGGAAAAGACCTCCAAGTCCATGAAGTCCAACCTTTGACTGAACATCACCATGTCAGCTAAGCCATAGCACCAAGTGCCACATTCCATTGGTTCTTGAACACTTCCATGGGAGGTGACTCCATCACATCCCTGGGCAGTCCATTCCAATGCTTCATCATCCTTTCAGTGAAGAAATTCTTCCTGATGTCCCACCTGAACCTCCCCTGNAAGCAAGTCCTTGAAGCTCTGGCACAGGCACAAGATCTACTTAAAAAAAACTGAAAAAACCATGATCTTCAGCTGCAAGTTCTCCCCACTGTATGGAAAACAACTTGATTTTGAAGCAGGCAAAGAGCAGTTTCAAGGTAAATTATCATCAGTTTTGTTCACCTTAACAAATCACGTGTTATGAGCTGTAGCAGGCAGACAGCTGCTTAAGTCCAGCCACCAAGGCAGGTTGTAATGACAAACTCGTTTGCTGACAAAGGGGAGGTTCCTTGAAGCACGGTCAGGGAATCAAACTAGAGGGGAAGGTGACTCTGAGGACGGGAAAATGGAGAGCGAAGCTCGAGCTGACAGTAAAACTGAGGGGAAAAAAATAAATTAATTTAAAAAATTAGCAAGAGTTGGAATATTCCAGAATCACAGACTCATAAAATCATTTAGGTTGGAAAAGACCTCCAAGTCCATGAAGTCCAACCTTTGACTGAACATCACCATGTCAGCTAAGCCATAGCACCAAGTGCCACATTCCATTGGTTCTTGAACACTTCCATGGGAGGTGACTCCATCACATCCCTGGGCAGTCCATTCCTATGCTTCATCATCCTTTCAGTGAAGAAATTCTTCCTGATGTCCCACCTGAACCTCCCCTGGCACAGCTTAAGGCCATTTCCTCTCATCCTGTCACTGGTTCCCTGGGAGAGGAGACCAACCCCCACAAGACTGCAAACTCATTTCAGGTGGTTGTAGAGAGTGATAAGGTCTCCCCTGAGCCTCCTCTTCTCTAGGATAAACACCCCCAGCTCTCTCAGCTGAAACAGCAAACTGCTTGGAAGTACAGAAATGTGGGGGCAGGGAAGAAAGCCAAAGGCTACTGTTTATCAGCATTTCTTTCCTTATTCTTTTCTGCTGTCCTAGGAGACAGGTTTTCCTGTGTTCCTGCAGAAGGTTTCTCCTCCTGGGTCAGAAGGCATTTCATACTGTCAGCTTTCCACAGGCTTCATTGCTGCTGCTATGTAAGTAGGAGAAAACAAGACCCTTTGGGAGGAAACTCCAGATCTTATTCAGAGATGAACACGGGCAGCAGCTCTGACCATGCTTCTTCCCAATGTGAAAACCCTCCCTCACTCTGATCCAAGGCAGCTGCTCACTGCATATACCTGAAATCACTTCATATTTGACACTTACAGAGCACCTGACAGCATCTCATTTTACAGAATCACATAATCAACTAGGTTGGAAAAGACCTCTTAGATCATCAAGTCCAACATATGATCAAACAACACCCTGTCAACTAGCCCAAGGCCCCAAGTGCCACATCCAGTCTTTCCCTACATACCATTTCCAATTTATTAGGCTGTTATATACATTTGACATTACCATAAAATAAACAAGTTCCTTTTTCAAGAAATTCATACTTCTCTGAAACTGGACACGCCCCCTTCTGCCCTTCCCCGCAATACAGAAATCAGGACACAGCAGGCTTTGGCTACCTGAAGTGCCTGAAGCCCAGCTGAGGCAGAACTGAGGCTTTGATGAAAATCTTGAGTTCTGTTTCCCAAACTGGTGAATACCAGAGTCACTGGAAAGTACTGAGCGAATGAAAAACAAAAGCAAACCTTTAGGTATTGCATGCATGCGATACACAGTAACCACCTGCAGCTCGTAGCATGAAAGGGTCTTTATTTTATTACAGTACAGATTCAGTCCAGTTCACAGAGAACACATCAGTCAATACATATCTTCACTTTGTAGGAGAAATGGGCATGAACACATGAGCACTCAGCCACCAGCCTTGTATCACCACTTTATGCACGTTTTGCCTCAAAAGCATCATTTATGGCACACAGGTTTCACCAGCATTCCATGAAATAGCACTGCAACGTCAGCTCCAGAGACACAGGAAAGGAGGATGTAAAAACCTCAAGGACTGTGACACTATAGATATATATGCACTGCTCGGGGATTTAACTTTCAAAATCCTGGGTTTGACTCGAAAGTTTGTTTTAAAATAATGTGTCCCTGAATAATATCTGTTTTTCCTTGAGGCACATGTTCAAGTTCAGGCTATGGATAACAGTCTTCACTTCCAGCAGCCACTGAGAGCTGAGGATTTGGAGCAGACGGCTGTCTGGAAAGCAGGTCTCCATGAGCTGCAGTAGCAGGTAACATATACTAGGGCACCTGAATTTCAGCAGAACAAAGCAGTCTCCCACATTTAGCCATTTTATTAGATCCTGAAATAGGAATGAAGGCAACCATGTCAGCTAAATCAGTTCCCGTTAACCTACCAAACTTACCTTCCTTGAGGCTTTGGGCTTTTTGAAGCACAACATAGGACTCAAGATTCCAAAAGCTCATCTATTTCCCCTGCACATCCAGGCTTACAACAGGGGGTTCAGCAAAAGACACTGCTGCTCTTCACAAACCCGTTGTTGCTTACATCACATTTCTTTGACGTGTCCAGCACCAACCCTCCCCATCACAGTCAGAGGTACTATCTTTAAGCAAAATAAAGCTGATAAATACTGTGTGCAGTTATCCCCTATGTGGAAAAAAAAAAGTCAAAAAATCCCAAATCATCTTTCGACAGGGGGGATTAAAGCATGACTTCTTTTAAACCATACTGGCTGTAAAGGTGCTAAAACACCACTATCCCCCACAACCAAACATGAAATCAGCAAGAACATGGAAAATACTCATAGAAGGAAGATGAGAGGCCAGAAAAAGGACTATGAATTATACTTTTCCTCAGAAGCATATTTCAAGTAGCTTAGATTTTCAAAGCCATTTTAAAAGTTCTGTGCACGTAACTTGCTCCTGCATACGCCACTATCTTTCTGACCTTTCCACCTAATCATTTCTTTCTTCTCTCAAAGAGCAACAGAAAATAAGAAAATGGATCACAGGAGAGAGACAAGGAAAGCAGTGAGTTAGCATATAATACCAGGTACAGGAAGTAAGCTTCTGTAAGCTGTGCAATGTAAGAGCAACATTGCAATTTTCATTTGTCCTCCACTTAAAGCAATCTCAGTTTGAAATGTTTAAAAGACAATGTCCCAAGTTCATGCCCAAGCTCCTCAAAGTTTTAAACACAGCATCTTACAAGTGAGAGAACACTGTCTGTCTTTTTATTTGTAAACCAGAGTCTGAAATATCTTACAATATACTTTTTAATTTCATTTTTCTGAAGAAACAGCATTAAGAACTGAAAGAACAGTGTGCCATTAAATGTTAAGGTCCTGTTGTAAAAACTCTTATTAAAAAAAGGTTATGTAGGTATGATGAATATAAGCTGTGTTTTAGTGTCAACTACTTAGGCATCTAAATGATTGAAAATGAAGTGCAAAACTGGAAGTCCAGTCACAGATGAGGCTGTAGAGTCATGCTCAAGACAGAAGAGATCTACCCATGGCAGGCACAGCTGCACACTCACAAATTAACTCAAGTCTGTCCCAGCCATGAATCCTGCAGATCCGAGTGACACCACTGATTAAGTCAGTCCGAACTACTTAATATAAATTCTCCCTTTCTAATAAGAAGGATATTAACTAAAGCTTTCAGTTAGGCAATAAAACCTTTCTAATTAGCAACAAAAAATAAAAGTGACATGCTTACTCTGTTTCAGGCACTTTCAAGATCATAGTTTATTTACTGTAGGTAAAAAGCTAGTGTACAGATTAAGGGATCCCTTAAATTTCAACTCTACAGTTATACACCATCTAGTATTCTTGCTCTGAATATTAACTAAAAATGTCTCTAAACACCTGTAAGCCCCACTATAAATCTGCATTGTTATGAGGAAAAAAAATATATAAATCAATGCCTAATTTTGTCAATGCATAATATTTACAGTGTGAAATCAATGGGAAATAACAAGCAGTAGCAAAGAGGCAGCAGATTTTAAAAAGCCAGAGTTTTATATAGGTTTTGGATTTTTTGACAGTAGTGTGCTAAACAGCATAATTGTATATATAAAAATTAAAATATAGCAGAGCGTCCCATTACAGAAATCTGAATTGTCTGAACTGCAGTCATTACTTGCTAACCATTTACATGCAACACCTGCTAGGACTGACTTTGTGTCTTTAAAATGTAAAACAGTTTGAGGCTTAAGACACAAACATTAATTTGTGTACAAATTTAAAACTGCACTTAAGAATGGTATTTTCACGAGCCTCTTCCATACAGAGGGGGAAGGAAAAAGTACAAACAACAACAGAAAGCAGTCTCCTTCCATTCACTAATTTTCAAAGGCAATGCATAGACTGAGAATACCTGGATGGCAAACTCTAGAGACTCTGGAAACAAACAGCTTTCACATACAAGACCTTTGCAGAAGGCCTTTCTTTGCATCGAATGGCAATGGCTGACAGCAAATAAGGGGCACCAGGTGTACAAGTAAGTAGGTCTTGCAAAATACTAAGATGGGGCAGTTGTTAATATACAATTTGAACTATATATACAATATAATGGAATGTATCCCCTCACAAAACTGGTTAATGAAACAATTGGACCTTTCTATACTAGCCTTATGACTCAGCTACTGTTCTAATGAAAATATAAGTGCACAAGAGACTTGCATGGAAAGTAAAATGTATGGGGCATTTTACAGAAACTATTAACAAAGCTGCTTAATGGCATTTCTGCTTTTAAAGTAATTTTGTTAGATATAACTGAAAACATCTGTGTATAAAATGTCCTGACAGACACTTCAACATGGAGCTTTGGTGACTTAAACCATTTCAGTAACAAGGTGAAAAATTAAACAGAGTATTTAAAAGAATTCAAACTGAATAGGAAATGGAATGCCAATATGGCAGTTAACCCTTTTTCTGTTGTTTTTAAACAGGAAAGTCTCTTGTACCAGAAGAATCCTGTATACAGATAGACAGAGAAGTAGGGAATACACCAACTTACAGTTCCCATTAAACAAAAGTCAATTCGTCATGTGAGAAGGTACAAATTACAGAAAACATGAATAGTCAATAGAAGAGAAAGAACTGGTTTACATGAAAGAAGAGAGAACACTTCAGTCTGAACGCAGTTACTTTGTGAAAGCTGCTACAACAGCCCAGAGAACCTCATTCGTGTTGGTTTTCATACATTCCACCTCAGGGTCTAAATCCAGAAGCTGCCGCACTCTCTTTGTGGCTAAATCATACTGCTCATCCAGGAGGGGGGCAAAAGCGTTCTCCAGGACATCCGAGGCGTGGGCTAAGTACACCAGTGCCAGCAGGCGCTTGTCCATGCGGTGGGGGTCGTTCACCCATTTGTCAAGAACTGCCTCTTGAACCTTCTTGATGAGGCGCTGTTTGATATTGTTGTTGGTGAGAGGATGGGTAGTCATGTCAAAAAGAAGGAAGTTCTGTTTTTCTGTTGTCAGTACACCTTTTTCCACTAGATTTTTGGCTAACCGTTCACGGACGTTTCGTAGCTGGTAGTGCAACTTCAGTGGGTTCCATGTTTCACCTAAAAAAGGAAGAAAAACACAACAGTCAGACAAGGTTTGTACTATTGCAGTAATTTTTTTCCCTGCTCTGTGGTGCAGGATGAGCTGTCAAACTCATACAGCCGAGTATTACACTGTGACACTGTGCTCCTGTCAGGATTTCTCTGATCCCTGACTTATCCAGACACAGAGACAGAAACCAGAAGAGCCTCCTTGGAGGAACTCCGGGGCACATTTAAGTTTGGATGACATGCTGGCTAAGCCATGTCTTGATTAAAGATACAAGAAATAAACAGTCTCACAAAACAAAAACCAAGCCAGTCAAGAAGAAAGAGCTTACTTTTAATAATAAAACCAATCATCCCCCTACAGTCTTATGCATTCGTCTGTATTCAGCCTTTTACCATTTCAGAGATTGGAAGAAGTGTCACTGCCTTTCTTTTGCCACACAGGTAAGATCATGCACACCCACTCTACCCATTTCTTTATTTCTTCAGGTTTCCATTCTTCTGCCCCTTCCTACCTCTACCAGATGAAACAGTGACCACACACTGTGTGAGTGTGCATGGGGTGGGTGTGTGCACATGTAGCACATGTAGGGCAGGGCCTTTAATGCTTCTGTATTAATTATTCCCAACGCTTTTTGCTAAGGCAGGAGAACTGGGGCCTTCAAAGTGTGTGACTGTGTGTGCATAGGGGACGAAACTCAAAAAGCACAAAATCAGCACTATCAGCTACTGATAAAGCTAAAACTGTTCAGCAATGAGAATATCACCTTTGCTAAAAAGTTTACTTAACAGGCTAAAAATTTTAATTCGAGATTACCTAAGTACTTATCATAAGTATTGAAATCCCCTCCTCAAGTAAAAGACTATGCATTTTAAGAGGCAAGAAAAGAAAGAGCATTAAGTATTTCTTACCCAGATGGAGGTTTTCTAAAAATGATATGAGAATTTCTATACCAAGCTTTTAAAAAATTTATTGGTTAACATACAGTAACAATTACAACAACAATAATCATAAACCACGGATGACTTCGACGTGATGGAGGGTGACATACACTGTATCCAAGTAACAGCCAAGTTACATAAACACATGAGGTGACTCCAACTGCAGAGTGATAGGCAGAGAACCCACCCAGGCCTGGACTACACAAGTCCTATATACCCCACACGTCACTGAATGTGACTCCTCAGCTGGATCATACAAACACAAAAAAAGTAGTTTCCTTACTACCTTTCACATGGCAAAGACTATTTCCTAGATTTTCCACATTTGTCATGTGGACCAAAGCCAGTGCTCTGGTGACACCTTGTGACCAAGCTCCTCAATTACACAGACACTTGTCCCAACACAGACAAGATGTTTGCTACATCCAGAGGAAATGAGACATTCTGATCCCAGCTTCTGTATTCCCTATGCTTGCTTCCCTTAGAGGCTATCTTATAAACACAGACCTGGCAAAATTCACCTTGCACATCCAAATAAATACTTCCAAGATGGCTTTGAACTCATATATCTGTAACTTCGAGCAGCACTCTCCACATTGCTGATAATTATGGATATAGCTATTTTCCAGGATAGATCTGGGCCCTAAAGCAAAATTCTAACAGAGTTTATGAATTTATTATATAAAAGAAAACCAAAGAAATGAATGAACAAAAAACCCCACAAACAAACTAACAAAAAACACTGCAATATTTTTCTTCAAAGGACAGTCCTCTAAACTAGAGGAAATGCAAAAAACACTACTGGCATCCAAGACTTAGTGATTAATAACCATATGTAAGTAAAAACAATTGATTCAAGCCTTAGGCACAGCATTGATGGTAACTATCTTCCCAGAGCCAAAGCTCAGTGGGGTCAGGAAAATTTCAGCTTAGCTCGAAGAAAGCCTGTAACACTGTTCATTCATTAGCTGACCTTTTTTGAATTAGCCCTAACTTGATGTGCTTTGCATGGGGAGAGAAGGTGAAATGTCAGCACAAATTACATATTTGGGACAAGAAAAATGAATTGTTTCTGCAGGGTGTAGAAGTGAAGGGGAGCTGAGTGAGAACTGAACTGCAAGGCTCTGCAGCATGCCCCCTCCTGACAAGGGCTGCTTTGTAGTCCTGTCTCCCTGCTGCCTGACAGCCAAGGAGCAGGACAGGATGGACAGCAAGGACCCGAGAATGAACTGGTGCTCACGAAAGCTGTTCAAGGTGGGGCTGGACGAATGGAAAGAACAAAGAAAACAAGAGAGCAGAGCAAAGTGGAAAGATTTTGCTCCTCTTTGCAGCTCTTACCTACTGCTTGTAAGAAGTGACAGATTTAAATATGCAAACTCCCAAATCTCATTACCACACACCTCCCAGTTCCATTGTTGACAAAATATGTTTGTTTCCCTGTTTGCACAACTCAAGTACAGCTCTTATCTACTCCAAGAAAGCTGCATTTTTGCAGCTTTTTTTGCATGTTTTGTAAAAGCGGACGAACACTGGTGATCAATTCTGTCTACAGTTCAGCCTGGAAAAGAGAAGGCTCTAAGGAAACCTTACTGCTGTCTTCCAGTGCCTACAGACATTTTAGCATGGCCTGGGACATGAGATAATGGTTTTAAAGTGAAGGTCAACTAAGATTAGATACAAGGAAGAAGGTTTTTTACAGTGAGAGTGCTAAACACTAGAATGGATTGTCCAGAGAAGTGGTGGATGCTCCAGCCCTGGAAATATCCAAGGTCACACTGGATGGGGCTCTAAGTGCCCCTGGCCTAGTGAAAGGCATCACAGCTAATTACAGGGAGGTTGGACTAAACAGCCTGTAAAGGTCCCTTCCAACCCAAACCCAAATTATTCTATGATAATTCACATTTCATTTTTTTGCCAACAACTTACCAGCTTTACAGGAAGAGCTCTGTGCAAAGTACTCACCTTGAAGACTTTACTGTGATCCTCAAGAAATGTTTAACATTTTAAAATATTTATTACATTTCTTCAATTAATGAAAAAACCAGAACTCCTGACTACTGTTTCTTTATGACTAATGACCAAATCACCCTCAGTTTTCACATCTGAGCTATGAGCTCCTGATCTCCCCTGTTTATCAAAAGATCTGAAAACTGAATCCACACACTCAGGCTCCAAATTTCCACTAACCCTCACTTCCAAGTACAGAGAAAGGCAGTTACATCTCCAGGGTGCAGTCCTGATTTACTTCAGTCAGTGGAAGGCACCTCTTGAACCAAGTTCAGATGTCCTCTGACACTTCAGATCCTTTCTGTACCAAGTCAAGTCAAAAGCAACAGTTACTTATATTTGATTAAAGGCTACAATCAACAAGAGACTACCCTAGAGGACAGACTAATTAACTTTTTTTGCATACTTTCTCTCAAAAAACCTTACAATATAATCTCTAGTGATGCCAGATAATTAGCTTTTTTGGGATAAAAAAAAGGCAAATATGTTATGTCCAAGGCTTACCACTAAGCAGTTCAATCCAATTTTGTACTGTTTCAGGAGGCTGGGTCTCTTTTATGTGTTTCAGAGCTTCATCAAGCAGAACATCCCCTGTAGGTGCATCTGACTTGCAAATCACCTACGACAGAATAAAATGCAGACAGCATTTTGACTTAATTCGTATATGACAAACATTCCAAGCAATAAAAAAAAAAAAAAAANNNTTTCAAGAAAAAAAAAAAAAAAAAAAAAAATCTACCTGTTACGAAAAGCAAGGACATTTTTAAAAAATAAGGAGCTATCTCTTCAGAATACACAACTGTAAAAAAACCCTATGGGTCTAATTCAGAGATATATTAAATCTGATGTTATCTGTAACTTAAATTAACCTTAATGGACTAAACCTATAGTATTAATAATACACTTAAAACTAAATTTTTGAAGGAAAATTAATCACTTACCCAGCCAGGTCGTTTGCTAGCTCCCCAAAACAAAGTACACTACACACTCTTAAATTAGTCTCTGATGGCAGTCTATTTTACTGCTTCAAGTCAAGTTATTCAAATACTTCAGCTAAACAATTAGGTCATGTGAAAATAAAAAAACAGTTACAAACTGGAAAAGCACAAAAACTTCTCTTCTTCCATATGTTAATGGATAAAAATAGGTTTCAAGGCAACATCTGCAAGTTTTACAGCTCTGAAGAACATATTGCCCCATAACACTGTTCCACTCAGTAAAAACATTGGTATTAGGGAAAATACATATGTACTAATAAATCCCTTAATATGCAACAATAAATGTTATTTCATTTTTTTATTTAATAACTTCTAAGATTATTTGGGTTTTCCCTCAAGAAAGCACAAGAGAACAACCAAAAACTTTATTCAAAATAATACAATAAAATTTAAGGATTTGAGTAACTGCTTGTTTATCAGTTTACGTAGTATTATAAAACATGTAAAAATACAACTTCTTTTCTGGAGGGGAAAATTAAGAGCACTAAATGAAAACTTATAGATTAAGCTAGCCCAGGTCAATATGTTTAAACCAAATCTTTATTAATAGAAGAATTACTACAGTTTCAGAGCATTTATTAAAGTAATTATGATCTGGTGATTTAAGTAGTTTTACAAGTTAGCACTTTATAAGCACCAGGTAAAAGATAACAGGTCATTGACAGAAAAACTAATATATCAACAATTCTTACTACAAACAATAGAGGAGGGCAATCATTTTCATAGGGTCTGCTGATGACACTGAAATGAGGTGCAATGGTAAGACAACTTCAACCCCAGCAAGATGATTTCCAGCCGATGTACAGAAGTGTACAAAGTGAACAGGATGAAATTAAAATTGATGATCTTTGTGACTACCTAACAGGTCGTAGCTGGACTGCTATTTCCAGTTTAGATGGTCAATATAAAACACAGAAATAAGACTTTCAATAAAAATCGGCAAGAATGAACCAGTCCACAATACCAGGCTAAAAAGAATGAAGTTTGAGATCTAAAAAGAGAGTTGTTTTTATAAAGAGGGTAACAAACCGAAGTTTAGGGAGCCTACTCTGGTAAATATTAAAGATATCAGCTTAGTCTGGAAATACAGAAGATACAGGGCATGCTCCCAAAAACTTCAACAAGCAAATTAAAACAACCTAGTTGTTGAACTGCATTCAGCAATGGAGAATTTTAAGACTAAACATCTGCCAAGGAGGGACAAGAGAAACCTCAGTATATGTTACTGCACCCAGATTAGATGGGTTCCAGGGAGCTGGAGATGACTCCAACACAAACTTCAGACATTCAGTTTTAAGAACACATCTGCATTTAAATCCAGACAATCCCTATTTGAAACTAAGCACACAACAATACATATTAATCTTTCTGATTTACAAGCTTGCACAGGATCACTGAAAACCTTTATTAACCATATATAATTATATTACATATCTTACAGTTTTGTACCAGGATTTTGAACTTTTGGAAGAGTGCATTCTTTCATAAGGAGCACACTTCAAGCTGGGATTTTAAGCTGCTAGACCGCAGATATTAATTAATTAATTATTCAGATATTCCTTTAATAATTAGCCTAAAACCAGCCAACTTAGTCATCTTTACTTCTTTTCAAAGCTGACTTTCCAGCAGTATTTTAGTTTCTTTGAAGTGTCTCATATGATTAGTTTCACAGTAAGCTTTGTTACACTGGATCTCTCCACCCTGCTGCAGTTGGTACCATCTCATTTTAACAGGTAAGATATGAAGTCATCTTTTTAACCTGATTTATTCTTAAAAACAAACAAACCTCACTGAAGAAAATAAAAGTGCTTTTAAGTCTAGGATATAAGAAAAAGATTCTTCTTCTCTTTTTTTAAGTTTAGAAAGCAGCTTCCCTTGCTTATTGGGGAGTTAAAATAATTTTTTCTACCACTGCAAAGAAGCCAGCATGAATATAACACATCATGACAACAGGAGCCTAAATATACAGACATTTATAGGAAAAAGCAGTAAGGAGCACAGGGGCCTCGATTCAACTAAGGACTCCATAAGCTCTTCTGAAGCCACAACGCACAGTGATTCTGTTTCCAAGTTTACCAAGTTCTCTGCAGCCAAACACTGTTTCTCCTCCCCCCTCTGCTACACTGAATACCCACATCCGCTTCTTCCAATTATCCTTCCCCTCAAATAAAAGTATTCCAGTTCACTTCCATAATATTTCCCTTCCCCTCTCATTCCCAGCACACGGAGACAGGCGACAGAAGAAGCAGCCAGCGCTGACACCGATCTGCTCTTTCTTGAAGGATTTAGTGATAAATCCTTCTTGACTAACTCTCTTCAGAGTGGGAAATCAAGTGAGTTTGAGGATGGGTCTCGAGAACTGAATCACCACAGAAGATTAAGCATCCACCAGGGCGGCTAAGAAAGAGAAAATTGAAGATCCTTGTTCTTCAGAGATGATGGTCTGCAGCCTGACTCAAAAAAAAAAAAAAATCTCTTTATTCATATTTTTCAGTGATTTATCAGGTATTAGATTTGCCTTGTATTCATCCACTGAGAAAATTAATTCTACCAAATATTTAATTTGTGTTTTTCACAATGCAGTTTTGCAATTCAGCAAAGCTAAAGATTAAGCCCTTTCTGCATTGATTTTTAAGTTAACTTCATTGTTTAGTTTTAATACAAAAATTCACTCACGCATGAATTGCTCATAATTGTTAGCAATAAAATACTTGAGTAAATTTGCCAAGGATTTGTTGGAATTCCTTTTGCTTTTAATAATTCTGTTGATTTGGTTTGTTTTCTGAAGCTGTGAGGCAATGCAGAGCATCATTTTCCATTTGCAAACCTCAACATTCAATCATTTTGTTTCTAAAATTGATCCCAGCAGATAGAACTCCAACGCAATGTAGTGACTACATACTCTTAAGCCAAACTTATAAGGATGTTGCAATGTATAAGACATCTTACCCACTTTCAAAGTTTCACTAATGTCTACTGGGTACTTAGGGACTCTTTTCTCAGTCTTATTTGTCTCTCTATGGGATTCCATCATGGACTTAAAGCACCTCAATCCACTCTGAAGTTCTGTCTTAAACACTGGAAAATATTATCAGCAAAGATCAACTTGATGTAAGGCTGGAAGTGGAAATCACTACCACTCCTGTAAGTTAATCGTGTGATCAAGGCCACAGCTGGCTGGTTATAAATCCACACTACTGTCCAAAGAACTGGTTCTACCTTCTTCTTGCCTGCCCCTCATCACCTGTGCCACCGGTGTCACCTCTGCCTGATGACAAGGTCAAGAGAGGACTTCAAGTAAAAACTAAACTGATCAAAGTGACCTGGTTTTCAGCCAGAGGAGTTACCTGGCAGGGCTGTTCACAATAATAACAACTGGAGACAGACTCCAATAATTCTCTTCACACGGACAGGGCTACCCTTCCCAGCTGCAGCATGGCCTGAAGTCACCCAAGCCTAAAATCCTCCCTTCTGACCATGGCTTGAAGATACAGGGTTTTGATTCAAAAAATCAAAGCTTTGAGTTTAAGGTTTCATCTTCCCACTAAATCCAAAGATGGACCTGGGACAAGGAGAAAAAGAGATCTCCTGAGAGGAAGAAGCTATAGAAAACAGTTTTGCCAGGGAATCACAACCTCAGATATATTGATAGACAGCTCATTCCACTTACTAAGCACAGTATTTAATTCACAGCCAAAGCCAAGGGCATGGGGAGCAAAGCCTATAGAAGTAGGACAAGGAGGACAGAACTGAAGCACTTAAACCCAGACAACAGAGAAACAAGACTGAAATTTGCTGTTAATGGAAAACTTCAAATAAAGTACAAAACAGCCCAAGTCCTTCACAAGAATTATTTCTAAATTGAGGGAGGTGGTACAATTAGGGATTTTATTTGCAGGAAAATACTTGAGTAGAAACCAGTCTTCATTTACATTTTTAATTAACAACTTTGTCATAAAATCCTCCTGCCTGCAAAAAAAAAAAAGATATCTCCAATGCCTTACAACAGCAGGAAGAAGAAAACCTCCAATATTAGGTAGCTTTGAGATCGCTTTAAACAAACACATCTACCCAACCCCAAAATGATAAACCCACATGATAAAATTTTAACAAAAAACACCCAACCACAAACAAAGAAAAATCAACACAACCCAGACCATCACAAAAGGAGCAAATAATTCTCCCTGTATTCTTTAATGAATACACACACAGGTTATTTTTCCATTTTCCTAAAAGTCCCTACAGCCCCACAGTTAATATTTCAAGTAGACAGAACTGGCAAGGTTTGCACAGAACAAAAATAACTCCTAAAGAACATTACTGAATGCCTAAGAAGCCAAAAGCTCTAGAGTAAAAAAAATGTGCAAACTAATCAATGCTGAATATGCTTAAATGGGGCTAAAAGAAGAAGGTGCTGTTTGTCTGAACAGAGCTTCAATTTTTCTGAAGTGCAGGAAGCTGGGAGAAGGCTGGTGAATGCATAAGCTTTCCTTAAAATTTAGCAAAAGATAATATTGACTGGGAAATGTGCCATAAGAGAATTTATTTGTGGTGGACAGACAACGTTTGACCACTTTTTCAATACGCTTATTTTACAAGTATCCTCTAATGCTGATGAAGTAAAAATTCTTCAAAGACTGTGACTTTGCACATTCTGTACAAAGGAAAAATCTAGTGCTAAAAGTAATAAATACAGGCCTCAAATATTCAGCCTAAGTCAACAAAGGACCTTAGAAATGTGGCCATTTTAACAGTCAGCACAACCAATTTAACACACCAGTCACATGTTTAAACTACATATATTTTTGTGTTCTCAGGGGCCCCAGGTACAAGTATGGCTTCCTTCCCATGCACTGCAAGCACAAACTGCAGCATTGTGTAGACCAGAACTAAACTGCTGGCTTGCAGGACACATCTGGCAGGCTGTCAGTTATCCCTTCCTTTCAGCCTCAGCCCACATCCCACCGGCATTGCGAAACCCAGTTCCTACAGCAGATCACAGACGCTGCTGCTGGCTCCCCACAGTAACTGCTGCCACCCCACCCCACTGCCAACGGTGCAAGATCTTGGTGCAAGATTCCCAGCACTACTAGGAACAAACAGGAGCACAGAACAAGTACCGGAAGATTTTCCACAGCACTTCATCTCACTGCTGAAACACTTTACAACTTTGCACATCCAACTTAGGTCACTACTCAGAATAGTTATTCTCATGTAAAGAAAAAAAAAATCCAGTCTTTTTCTTAGAACCAGCTGCGGTTTAGAGCTCCTATATTGCCTGAATCGTCACACAAGTAAATGTGATGATTTTCCTCCACTTACCTTTCTTGTTAACAGACTTTTACGCCTCATTCCACAAGCTTCCAGCTGAAGACGCCCCCTCAACGCCAATTCAATTAACATGCAGCCACGCAATCCTGAGGAGATGCAATCATTCCAGAAAGATGTGTAACCCTGTGAAGAATGAAATACAGTAAGGTATCTCCTCCACCTCCACCTGAAAGCAAACAGCAAAAGGGGCTTACTAAGTTCTCTAAGCACTTCTCCTGCCTTCATACACTTTTGAAGTGGCATCACTAGTCAGCAGTTCCTGCACTGAAAACATGAAAGAGGAACAGACTCACCCTCTCTTAGTTTTGACACTCAAGTCTCTGTCTTTGAAGAACAGGGAAACACCAGGAAAATGATACAGAATGAAAGAGGGTGATACCAAGAACTGTGAGGTACGAAGTGTAGTTTATACGTGGTCAAAATGAACTTACTGCATTTTTAAGACATCAAGCATTTGGCTTTACTGGCTCATCATAGACTCATCTGAGTTTAATGAGAAACATTAACATGATTTTAAATGCATAAACAACATGGCAGTGATAAGGCAACAATAAACTGAAAATGGATACTAAGTAAACTACAGAGTATATTGGAAACAGAAATGTAGCAATCAGCGGAAATCACAGAACTGTTTTAGCTCAAATACAGTAAACTAAAAGACAAAAGTTTTAAAAGAAATAATTGGAATAGCTACTCCTTTGTCATTTAAATTCTTTGAAAACACATATTTTTAAAGATTGAAGCATGTAGTTCTTTGACAAACTGCAAACCACATTTATTCTATGAAGGACATCACACCTACATGCTTTTTCATCTCTATTTCTGCACTGGTAGCAGTCTACTTAAATGGCAGAAGAAAGCATTTAACCCACTACATTAACTAATCAGTATCTAGAAAAATACATGCATTGACTTTTGTACTCCATTGCTCAACACTTATGACCCCAAAATCTTTTAAAAAGAATTCCATTTTACCTATAGATTAGCCAACCCTGAGTATCTAAGACAAAACAAAATGTTTTGGTTTTTGAGAAATGTCTGCAGAAACACTTGGTATGATCCATAAAGTGCTTTCAAAACTCCTCTAGTGATGCACTTCTAAAAATATTCACTTTGAGATACTTCAGAGAAAAGTGCTATAAACAAGAGAAGGGGGAGCAGGGAAGAGAGCTCTCCCTTTCATAAAATTTCTCCTAACCAATAACAAAAGCGAGCTTAAATCAACAGCAATTCAACTCTATTCTATTTGCAGATAAAAGCTGCCAATGTAGAGAGACACAAGACACACGCATCCTAAGTGCACTCAACTTACAAACCAGTCCCTAACTAATGCCATCAAGTACAGGAATGTGGTAATACTTGCTTCCACTTCCCACTTACCTATTTTCAAGAGCTGCATTATATAGATAACAAATACTTCTTAAAAGTCTACAAAAGCCCTGAATCTCTAAAGTAATTGCTGAAATACGGCAGAGATATTTATTTAAAATGCCATAAATATAAGGTTGGAGAGGCATTTGAGAAGTTATCTAATCAGCCTTCCACTTGAGTGTTCACATTTGGCAAGTATCAGCTACTCCTATACTCCTATACTGTAATCAAGATTTTGGTTGGCACCAGACGTCTCTTCACCAAATAACATGCATGATAAAGTGCAGTATTTGCTTGAGGGGGAAGAGATATGACTCCCACATTCTATTTCCAATCGGTTTCTTTACATAATAATTTTTTAAATCAGACAACACATACGGAAACTAAAAATCTACTGCACAAACTCACAGGCACAAAAAATTTATACTTCTTTCTATTCAAAAAAAGTATTATACTATTATGCAAACAATTGAAGTGCTGATGTTTCTTCCCCTTTGCTTCGTCATGAAAACTGAATTTATTTTTTAAATTACTAGTTTTCAATGAAGTGACATTAACCACACCACTCCCTGCAGCAATTACCGGATGTAAATTCCTCTGTCCAAGGAGTTACTCAACACAGGTGGCCACAGTTGTTGAGAAATACAGGATCATAAGATAATTCAGGTTCAAAGTTACCACAGGAGATCTCTAGTCCAGCTGCACTCCAGTCAAGTTTTTCATGATTCTATTCAAACAAGACTTGGAAAGCCCCAAGAATGGAGACTGCACAACCACCCAACAGTTTTTAATCAAGTGATCCTGAAAGACAGCTCAAGGAGATTACATTCTTCATAAACAGAACCACTTGCTCAGGTGGGTGAGATGACATTAAATTTACGAGAACACATATTGTGTCACCATCTTCTTTTTTTTTTCTCTTTTTTTTCTGCCAAGAGGAGTTTGCAGGTGATCCTCTAGAGGAGGAATATCTTAGTCCTGAGCATTCTTCAATCAATTAAACTTATCTTTCCCGACTGGTCAGGTAGGTAAACTGATTGTTTTTGGCACCTACTCCAAAGATACCAGACAATCAAAGGAATCTTCACAGAACATCACTTTAGCACACAATAGTCTAATTCATCCTTTAAATTAACTCATACTTCTTGGATCACGTGAAACTGAATAGGAGAGGTATCTTCAACACTGCAAACACCCTCCTGACACCTACTTTAAATGGTATAGAGCATAGCTACAAAAGAGAATAATAATATATGGAGGGGCAGAATGGCAGTATAGAATAATGCACTTTATTGTTTGTAAAGGAAACAAGGCCTAAAAGGTGGTAAATGAAGCCAGCTCACAGGTTAAAAAACTCAACGGCCAACTTCTTTTCTTCTGTTTCTCTGTTTTTACAGGGAGCTAGAAGTTTTTTTAAAATCCTTTAAAACATGAGATTGACAATGAAGTTTGACAGACAGCAATGGATCTGTAAACCACTCATGGACCAGGAAGCTCCCACCCAGCTGAAGTCGGTGTCCACTACAGGAGTTGTCGTTCCCTGAACACCACCTGGCCATTACTCTTTACAGCTTATGGAACAAAACAGAGATGTAGTTTTTAACAGTGCTCTGTTATTCCAAACACCTAACAACCTCAAAACACTTGACTGAAGATCAAACAGCTCTATTTATAAATGCAAATCATTCCACTACTTAATGCTTTTAAACAGCAGTAGTTTTCTCACAAATACAACACTCAATATTTTTACTTTATCCATCTTCCTGCAAGTCCTATAGTTTTATAAACTTCCTGACTCAAAGAAATACTTATTTTGTTAAAGTTGCTAAGCAGCAGGGGGGAAGACTTACAAAGCAGGAAATTATTTTTATCTGACAGCAATCACCCCAGAATAGCACTTTAAGCTATGAATAGCTTGGCAAGACAAAATTTTAAATCTGCAATGACTCAAAGATCAAAAGAATGTTTACAACTGTCATGTTTATTTACACAAACACAGCATTTTTCACCAGACCTGACCTAGAAACTTTCAGATAAAAACTAGTTTTGCTAGACAAGCATAAGGGAAATAAGAATAAAGTTTATACCAAAAACTTACTACCATATTAACTTTGAAAGCTCAGACTTTCCACACAGGCAGGGCAACACACAGAGCTAAAGACTAAGATCCTCCTTCTGCTTTAATAACAAGTTATTCAAAATCCATGTTCATTAGGCCATTTCTTTCCCACCACCTCCTGCAGCATTTATTCACTGTCTCCTATTCCCATTCCTTTTACCCAACTTCCAGCTCACACTGGTCTTCCTGTTCAGTTATCCATTAACCACTTGAAACTCTCCACGTATTAAAGAGCCGGTTGCCTAACAAAGGCCATTCCCTTCCACTTCCTTCTTTTACCTGGGCTCTTTAAATCCATAAGTTACTCGATTTTGTAATTCAAAGATTATTCTTTAATTTTTTCTTTCCCTAAAAAAGGGCTAACTCTTTATCTCTGTCCAGTAGGGCACTGCAGCAATGACCACTATAATTTAGTAAGTATGTAAAAATTCAGATGTGCCTGAAGGTATTCCGTTACTGATTTTCACACAATCAAGGCTGCTTTAAGAATTGCAAAAAACTTAAAAACATCATTTCACATAAGCACAGAACAGCCACAGAACCTTCACAGAGCAGTCACTCTCACATTGTTCTCCTCAGCATCCAGGCCACTGTTACACTAGCTGTATTTGAAACAAAACAAAACTAACAGAAAACAACAAATGAACAAGAAAAAAAAAAAGGAAAATACCAACCAGCCAAAAAAAAAAAAACCCACAAACCAAAACACCACCCCCAAAACCAACCAAACAGAAAACAAAACAAAAACAAACAAAAAAAATCCCCACAAACAAACAAAACCACCGAAACAAAAATACCCCACAGAACAAACATCACTATTTTCTGTTTCTCAATTAAAAGCCACCCAGAGGTAACAGTGCAAAAAACGCAATTAAATTGCAGATGCCATTTTTCATCTATATTGACAAAGAATACAGGCTTGTAATATAATCATGAGAGAACATAATCATGTAATCTTTAATGGCTCTTTTAGTTATGTTGTTTTATGCACCAGTTACTAAATATCTCTTCACAGACAGAAGAGATACACATTCTCCCTCCACTTCTTCAGTTAACTTAGAATAGGTGAACAGCAGTTCCACTATACCTGGCACAGATTAGGTAAGAGGAGGGAAGAATGAAAAACCCACTAAAATATCTCAGATTCAAGAGAAAGGAAAAGAAAAAATGCTTGCAGAGTTACGACCCTGAGGCTTCAAAATACACACATGATAATTTAAATAAATATGAGGTGTTTAACTTACTTGGTTAAGGCCACCTGTTAACAGAACACTGACTGTAGACAACTCATTCTAATTCCATGAGTCTCGTGATATTACAGATGCTATTGCAGACCACAGAGCCATTGCAAATGGAATTCAGCTTTATGACACTTCCAAAAAAGCATCAGAAGTCATGTAACAGTCTACGAAGATAACTTGTGGGATACAACAGACTACTCAGTAAAACGAAAAACTAAAGTATTTGTTTATTTTAGCACAGGAGGGTCCTCAGGCCTGTTTTCAGATCCAGACTCACATTCAGTGTCACAGGTCAGTGTTAGGTCAAAGTTTTGGCCCCCACTCAGACTCAATTTACATTTATGAAGAACCAAAACAGAAGAGCTTCCCTGGGATAACACACTGGTAACACTGCCCAGTCTTCTCTTACTAAAAGTCTTTTCATTTTACATTCAAACTTGATAATACTCCTTAGACCCTCACCTAGCTCCCTCTACTTAAAAAGCAAAAGAAAAGACACATGGTAAATAAACTGAAATAAACCAAATAATTCAAAGGAATCTCCTAAAGGAGAAATATCACTACAGCAACCCAAACCCTTGAATTCCTGTTCTCAGGAAATTCCAAATTCTTTTTTTATGAAAGACACCAAAGAAAGACTTTGAAATTTGGTAAATAATGCCATTTCTAAAACTTCATGTAGAGAAGAAGAAATAAAATGTTGGTTTAACCCTATCCAGCCATGGCAGCTGGGCCAATTTGGAAATTAAGAGAAAGCAAAAATAAACAATCACTGCTCCTTAGGAGTTTGGAAGTCCCAGCTCTGAGACAATACATCTCACAGCCCAAGCAACAGACATGAAATCCCTAACTTCAGAGTGTCTCAGCTGGGAGGCACAATCTAGGTTAAAGAAAGCTTTCAAATTAGCAAATAGTAAATTCTGAATTTGCAGGTACCCTCTTCTCCATTAGAAGAGTATTTCAGAGAGTATTTCAGCAGGTCCTAGTTGGATGATGCAAGATAAGAAAAGTAAGACTTTTCAAACTTGCTGGACTTTGTTATTACTTTTATTACTTCTGCATAGATGGCATTCAAACACCATGTTGAGGTAGCAATATAAAAGCTCTGAAACATAAAACTATTGGTTTGTTTATATACAAAAAAATGCTGAGCTTTCCCAAACAAGCGTTTCTTGCTATCTCTTCTTTCCAGTATGTGGCAGACTATTTTTATGGTATGTTCTCAAAAAACACAGATGACAAACAGACTAGAAAGTATTCTGTCCTTGCTGGCATCATGGGAACTAACTGAGGACAATTATCTCCATGTCCCATTAGCTGCCCTCGCCAAACACACATGCCCACATAACGAAAATACATTCTGGAGATCTGCAAAACACACAAGTCCAGTTCTACTGTTCAAATGAAAACAAGAAGAAACTGTTGTCAAGAGATGTATCATCTGAGATAGACTAACTAAAGTGAATGTGGAACTTGGAAAAAAAAAAAACCTTTCAAAGTGATTTCAAGCCATCTGTTGGATTAGACAAGGTAAATTGAGTCATCTGCTGGTATAAATTATATATGAACTGATTTCCATGTTGAATAGCACAAAGAGTCTACTTATGTCTAGCATTCACACAGCATGTGTCATGAAGGGTGAATGTGCCCCCATGCTTACTTTGCATATTTATCTCAATTCTGAGAAAGACTCATGTTTTGTACAGAGACCTTAAATATAAATTCAGAGACCTTTTCTTAGAGGTACTAAAAGTGGCAAAGAGAAACACCAGGTTGGGAAAAAGCAGGAAAAGAAACTGAGGACAAAACAATATCCCAGTCTTTAACTGTTTTGCCAGTACAAGCATCTCATTTGAAACATCACTTTTTTCCTTGGAGTGATTAATTTCAGTTTTAGTGACCTTTCCAATCAATGTCACCACATCTTGTTTTATCCTTGCACAAAACCACATAATTAGAGAAGGCATGTCCTCCCCCGTGTCTTCATTTTTAGCCCTTTGAGGACTAAACCCAAGAAAGCTTCAACGAAGCCTGAGCTGCTGCTGAAGACAAAGTATTTTTTCACTCCATGGAAGCACACTGCTGTTCTCCCTCTTGAGCCCACGGCAGCATTTGTGTAGTCAGCCAGATGTGCAAGTGTTCATGTCTGAGAGTTAATGGTCAGCTCCCTCACCTGATGCACCACACTGGGGAACAAATTTCAGACACGGGAAAAGGAAGGAATGTGGCTGGGACAGATCACAAAAGGCAAGAGCAAGGTGTGATGACCCACACATCAATGGGCAAACTGCATGCAAAACCTCAATAGTTTTCACAACCTGAATCCTTACAGATAAAACTACTCACTTAAGTCTCTGGGATAATGAACTGGGGGCAAGAAAAAAATAATTGTATGCTATTGATGTACCTGTACTGAAGCCATTCATGGGCAAAATCTGCTCAGAAACTATAAAAAGCATAAAGCTTAGGGTATCACGCACTATATTCATCATCAGTTTCAGATCCCTGCTTTGGACCTCGACAGTGATTAACCTGATGATCAAAAAGTTATATTATTTAAATCTGACAGGACAGCAACAGCACCCCTTTCCAATTCTCAGAAGCAACAGCAAGTTCTTTCAGGCCTATTATTAGATAACACAAAGCACAGACAGAACATAATAATCTAAAATCATCGTCTATCACTCATTTGAAACTTACTGCAAAAGGCAGGCAGAGACAATCTATCTCGAAATACATGCTGTGGCAAGTTGAATTTCATAAAGGATTTACAATTGTCCCTTTTTTAGTCAAGGAGCTCCTCTCTGAAGCAGTAGTTTTATTATCTACAGAAAGACAGCTGGGGAGGACAGAAGGGGAAGGACTACCAGCACAAACTGTTCAGGTGCACTGCAGCAGGTTAAGAGTTATTAGGAACTCTGACCTGCCCCAGTTTTCACGTCAGATGTTTGCTTCCTTCCCCTTGCATCCCATCTCCAACCTTAGAGTTGTAAAGTTGCTTGCTACCCACTCTTATCTGCTTCACAGCTATGACTGCTGATAACAAACACTCTCTAAAAGTATTTCGATTTTAATGAAGAGACTGAAAAGCACAGGGCTATCATATTCCCAAAAAAGGCAAGAACCATCTAAATATACTGTTTCCTTTATGTAGTCTCTCTACAACCACTAGTATTACTTTGGATTTTTGAAAGCACTTACATCACCTGAAGAACTTCTACAACACATCTCCTTAAAGCTATTTCCAAATCCAAACAGGCATGAAATATAAGCAGAAAGAATAAAGGGTAACAAAGCGGTTTATTATAAATTATGTTTTAGCATAGAATTTCAATCCTTTCTGTTGACCCAAAAGCTTAATTTCAAGAATTCCAAATGCATTTATCACCAGCACTCTTCTATGACAGAAACACTATGTCCTCTTGAATTAAATAGGGGTAACAGCTGACAGTGGTAGGAGCGGACAAAGAACAGTAAGTGAACACTGGCTTCCAACACCTGCACATGATTCTGTCCTTTTCAGAAAGTAAAACTGCTGGTTGGAACTGCTGAACGAAAGACTGCATGATTTTGTTGCAGGTAAGTAAATCTTTTCTTTGTGATAACACAAACTATAAGCAGAACTCTCAGGCAAATCAAAATCAGTAACTGAGTTACTGCAATACGTTTATGGATTCTTTAGATAGGAAAAACTCTTAAAAGTTAGTAGTTTAGGAACATTACAGTTCTATAAGGAACAACTAATACACATTTTGAATCTCCTGAATGGGGTGGGAGTCAGCAAAATTGATGCCGTGGATGCTTAATTTAATACTGAGCTTATTTCACAAAGTATCTGTCCAACAAATGCGACACCTGACTTTTTCAGTCAAGCCTAAAAGCTTCAGTCACATCATTTTTAGATTATACCTTAAAAATAAAGTACACTTAAAAAAAAAATTTGAAGTCTTTTCTTCCAGCATATTGATGCAAGAAGCTTCACAATATAACAATAAGCAAACCTGGCACTTGCCCTAATTAACCTTCATACAGTTGGTCTAATTTGTTAAGGTCTCTCTGCAAGATATCTGACTTTCAGGCAGCCAACAGCTCCTCCTCATTTAGTGTCACCAGCAAACTTAATAATAAAAGATAAAAACAATAAGACAAAAACAAGATGCCCAAAACTTGTGAATGATTAAAAATATTCAAGTAAAACATCTACCAGAGGAATACTCCTGATTTTCTCATGTGTCAAAGGAAAAACATTCATTTGCAATTAAAATAAACTGGAACCCTCTTCACATGAGATTACAGATATTTGCCAAACTATACCTAACTAGCTCCTTACTGCAAATCTGGCCTTTCAAGTAAGCCATCACTTTCTCAACACAGAAGCTTGCAGGAACCTCTGAAACTCTTGAAAATTAGTATCTGTTTAAGAAAAAAATGCAAGCCAGAGTGCAGCAGTGTTTATTACTGGAATACTACAATGTGAGGGCTTTGATGTCTGACTCCAGTCCCTCTTGATTTCCTCTTTTGATGCAAATGAAATCATTAGCCATTTTACTGGAACAGAAGTTGTACTCTAGTTATAAATAGAAGAGAAGTTAGTGAGGGAAATCTCTGAAGTGTTCTAACAGTCAAACACTAGAAATCCTTCAGGAAAGCACGCACACAGATTCTACAAAGCGCAGTACTGTTGACAAGAAACTTGTCAGGTATTTGATTAACCTGCCACTGCATTTAAGAATAAATAACAAACAGCAGCTGCTGTCAACTGCTGAAAGCACTAAAGCCAAATGCTATTGCCCACTTTTTCAAGCACATACAGAGGCATATGTTACACAGACACATCTCTCATTAAAATGAAGATTAAAAAAAAACCCTAACTTTGCTGAGGACAAAGCAAGTAACACATGCACACTGCTGAACCCCCAGAGACCTCTGATTAAATCAACAGTTAAGAGCCTGACTGATAATTTAGAAATGAAAAGACAAACTTAGAAGCCCAACTTTTATCATGATTAAGTGTATATACAAGCAGATACTGACTTCAAATATTTGCATGGCTCTTGCAAATCCACCTTCCATCAGGGTCTAATCTCTGTTCTCCATATTGGTGTAAAATAAAGACATAATTAGTTTGTTAATAACCTCTGATTTCTACAAACTGATTTCTACTCTACCAGCTATTGTCACTGAGTGTAAAATCTGACATTTGAAAGAAATGTTTAATTAGGACTGGTGCCTACACCAGATATTTCACTCTAAAAACCAAGTCTCCCCACAGCAGTAACCCAATAGAGCAGTATTAGAACAACAGCTTAGATCCTGCGAACAACCCAGAAGCTTACAGCAAACACCTTGTGCATATTTAGTGTCTTGTACTGCTGGGCCTACCCTGGCTGCAGCTGAGTCCCACATAACTGCTCCCCCAATCACCCCAGCAGGATGGAGAGAAAAGGAAGAACAGAAGTGAAAATGCAAAACTAAGTAATGCAAAACACTTGTTCACCACCTCCCAAAACCAGACTGAGGTCCAGGCAGTCCCCAAGCTATGACCACCTACTGCCGGGGTACCCCTGTGGTCATTTGGGCTCTGCAGTCCTGGTTCCCCCGCTCTGAACACCCAAACCTACTGACCCTGGGGGGTGGGCAGAATGAGAAACAGAGGTGGTCTTGACACTGTACAAACACTGTTCAGCAACAGGAAAAACAGGGGGTATGTTATCAACACTGTTTCAGTCAAAAATCAAAACCACAGCACCATAATGGCTGCCCCATGAGAAAAATTAACTCAATTTCAGCCTGGTCCAGTACACTTCTCTTAAAAATCGTAGAAAACCCCTAAATCTGCTAAGTCCTTCTAATACAGACAAAGCAGGTCCATTACTGGCTGACTAAATAATAGCTGGAGGTTTCATTAACTTTGGCTAACTAGGCCACATTAATTAAAACTATAATTCCCTCCTCCAGGTTTACACATACAGTGTATCTGCCCTCAAATAAAACAGCTACCCCTCTCTTCCATCCGTTCCTCTACAGCAGTCACAGTTTAAAACACTGCTTAAAGCACTGTGTTATTACAAACTTGGAGAGCTGTACAATGCTTAATTTTGAGGAATCTACATCTGGGCATTCAATGTGGATAAACTTCCAGAGTCATGTTTTGGGTCTCCAAAAAAACAGGTTACATAATGGATAGAGGTTCCTCTCTTCTTTGTCTAAACCTCTCCTAGCTTCCTTTCAGTTTGTTCTTTTCCGAACTTGGTTCACTTGTACAGGTGCAAACAATTTTTAATAAACAGAGTATGTCATAGTAATGCCATGAC
>VYXB01002517.1:563303-596213 GCA_013397135.1 Pachyramphus minor
GAAGTCATGGTTGGCGCGGGGAGAGCGAGGCTCGGGGAGGAGAAGGGCAGGGAAGTGCCGGGGGCCGCTCCGCCCTATGCGTCCCGGCCGGGGGCAGACATGGGCAGCGGGGCCGGAGCGGAGCGGCCGCGCTGGCGGCGGCGGCGGCTCAATATGGCGGCGCGGGCTGATGTCAGCGGAGGATGTGGCAGCGCCGGGCGGGGGCGGTGCCGGAAAGGGCGCGCGGCTGAGGGAGGGCGGCCGTGACCCGGGGCGGGCAGTACCCTCCGTGCGGGCCGCGGGCGCTGTGCTGAAAGTTCCTGGTTTGGTGCCTCAGGTCCGATTGGTTTCGTGGAATCGTCGGGCCGTCAAGGCTGGAGGAGACCTTCGGGAATGTCCAGTCCAACCGCCCGCCCAGCGCTGCCGCTGTAACCCTTGAACCACTAAACCTCATCGCACAGCGCCACGTCCAGACGCCTCTTGAACACCTCCAGGGGTGGTGACTCCACCATCTCCCTGGGCAACCTATTCCGATGCTTGGCCATTCATGTTTAGCCGCAAGGCCGTGTCTGGTTGCAGGCGCAGCCCCTTCCAGCCCCACTTCCTCCATATGGGAAGCGTTCAAAGCCAGGATGGGGCACTGAGCAGCCTGCTCTGGGGGAAGGTGTGTGGCCAGCAGGACCAGGGCAGTGATTCTCCCGCTGTAATGGGCACTGGTGAGGCCGCACCTTGAGTGCTGTGTCCGGTTCTGGGCACTCAATTCAGGAGGGACACTGAAGTGCTGAAGTAAGTCCGGAAAAGGGCAATGGAGCTGGGGAAGGGTCTGGAGCGCAAGTCCTGTGAGGAGAAGCTGAAGGTGTTTAGCCTGGAGAAGAGGAGGCTCAGGGGTGACCTTATCCCTCTCCATGACAATCTGGAAGGAGGTTGTAGGCAGGTGGGGGTCAGTGCCTTCTCCCAGGCAACGGGCAATAGGATGAAAAGACACAGTCTTATTAAGCTGCACCAGGGGATATTCAGGTTGGACATTAGAAAGAATTTCTTCATGGAAAGGGTGTTTAGACACTGGAATGGTCTGGCCAGGGAAGAGTTGGAGTCACTGTCCCTGGAGGTGTTTAAGGAAAGTCTGTACATGTCACTTAGTGCCATAGTTTAGTTGCCGTGGTGGTGTTTAGTCAAAGGTTGGACTCAATGATCTCAGTGGTTTTTGCCAACCTAATTGATTCCATGATTCTATGTCACTGCCCATGGGAGATGGGTTGGAACGAGATGATCTTTAAGGTCTCTTCCAACCCAAACCATTCTGTTGCTGAGTTCCTCAGCTGTGGTGTCAATGAGCACCTTTTAAAACCTTTACCGCTTTTGCACGCAGCACACTAAAAACTCAAAAAAATTCCTATCAATGCTAAACCCCATGTAAGTTTCTAGGCAACATATTTTATGGCAGAATAAAGGTACTTGTGGTGCAAGGATGACCTACACTTTTTAGTTCACCGTTAGAATGTTGCATTTGACCATATTGAAATAGATACATATAAACATATATAAATCATATATTTAATATATAAATAAAATACGTTAATAAATAAAAAGTTAGTGAGTTGTTGCTTTAGATTTTTTTTTTTAACTGGACTCTATTTACTGAGAGCTCTGAGTCACTCTGGAAGTGACTGTAGCTTCAATTGTTTCCCACACTCCCATTCCTTGCATCCCCTGCTGTTGTGACTTGGTGACAATTTGGTACAGCTTAAGAAAGAACAGCAGATGGACAATAGTGATCCCCAGAGGATCTGGATTGCTCTCGCAAGTGTTTACTGATTGTTCCTCTTCTGGTTTTTGACACCTGCTAATTATTCACAGTCCACTTACTGTGTGAGGCTTTTTTATCCTTTTGATATTTTTTTTTTTTAATTAAAGTGTCTTGCTGCTCAAATGCCAAACTGAAGCTTAAGGATATAACATGACTGTTATTTTTATAAAATAAGCATTTGCTTAAAAAAGAGACACCCCTATAGCATTAAAAGATCTGTTTTCTGGAAACATCTTTTCTGAGTTGTAATTAAACTCAAATATTTATTAATTTAGTCCTCTGTGAGCCCCTTGGATATTTTGCTGAGGATTACAATCAAGATGACAGGCATGTAATTAACTTGGGTCATTACCTGGGCTTTCTTTTAACATAGTCACTACATTAGCTTTCTTCCTGTTCTTTGGAACTCCCAAGGTTTATTGAGAATTCTAATTAGAGATCAAAAAGAGATTCCAAAATGCTTGTTCAAAAAACTGTATGCAAGCTATCCTGGCTTACTGATAGGAATTACCTGTCTTTTGTACTGCTGTTAAAATTTTTCTTAAAGTACACTATTAGTAGAAAGAATTTAATCTTTGTCCCATCAGATAACATTTAGCTATTTCCCCAGAATACAAAGCTATTTGTTGAACACATCTTAAAAGCGCTATTAGCAAAATTCTTACATTTCACATGAGTAATATTATTGTTATAATTTGCCTTGCACCTACATTCAATCCCCTGTTTCTTTCCCTTGGCAAAAAAAAAGAGAACATTTCTCAACATATTTTGTATTTCCTTTAGTTTCTGCCTTTAATTAACAAATCAATTTTATTGTCTCCTTTCTTATCAATACAATAGTTGTTTGGCCTGTTACAATTATTGTACCCGTCCCACTGGACTAGTGTGGCATTTAAGTACTTTTGGGTTTAGTTCTGATTGCATTTTAAAGGTTAACTGACTTAATGTTCATCAGCAACTCTTAATTTTTTTTTTTTTTTTGGGTCCTTTCCTCAGGGGCATCAAAGGAGTCATCGTTATTTTTAGTTTTGTAAAAATCAGTTTTTAAAAATAGTTTAAAAATAGTTGCTAATAATATTATTAATTTGCCCACTTTTCTGTATTTTGTTCCAATGGGAACAAATTAGGATCACTTGTATGTTGATAATTTTTAATTTTGTTGATCAATTTCATTTTTATTAGGATGAGGTGTACTATGAAGTTCCTTATACTTGACAGTCACTTCTGTGACTTAGTAACTCAGATGTTTGCACAAATTGAATGGTGAAAACCAAAATCTGAGTGAAAAGGATGGCAAACAGGACACACTTCCTTCAGCACTGATTTTATCAGTCCTGATGTTCAGATTGTTCACTGAACATGCAAGCCCCTCCTTCAGGTGTTAAAGTTACTCTTTGCCCAATCTGCTTTCCCAACACATGCACTTAGTTTGTTGCCCACTCTTCTTGCTGGCACAACTACAGCAATCCCCTGCTCCCACAGGGAAGCAAGTCATGGCAACTGCAACTAGCACAACACAAAGACTCTAACACCCATACCTTTGCTATTTTCCTCTTTAATTCAACTCCCCAGTTGGCTAGCAGCTGGGTAAAGCAAGAAGTTGTAGAATTCCCAACCTAACAGACAAGCCAGGCTCTGGAATTTCGGACACAGTGGATGAATCCTAGTGCTGCTGTCACAGCACCATAACAAGGTACTGCTGGGCAGATTTTTCTCCTGGAGGACAATTACATGAATAGGATGTGCATGTTTTGAAGCTGACAGCAAGAAACTGGGAGTTGTTTTCTAGAAGGTGGCTGCTGGCTCTGTTATGGTTTCACCATCCAGCAGTTTCATCAGTCAAGTTTGTTTGCATTCCTGCCTGGGTCTTCCATTCCCTCCCAGTGAAAGTTTGACACTCCCAATTAAAAACAAATGTCAGGTGGAGCCACAGCCTGAATCCCTGTAAGGGTCTGACTTAAAAACAGTCAAGGAAAAGGCCATATTCCCCTGTATCATTTCAGGGATCTGCTGACAGGGCAGCCTTACCTATAGGCACTGTATCATTACTGAAGGAGCATGAAGTATGGAAGCCCAAGGGCCAAGGAGCAAAGGGAGACAGAAATTTCCTAAGGCTCGATGGTCTTTAAAACCATGCTGATTGCAGATATGCTGCTTGAGTGCTAGAGTAGACATTAAAGCCAGAAAAAGAACTGGAAACAAACTTATCTTGAGATTTGTTCTATCCATTTTTATCAGCATGATCTCCAAGAACAGGATTTTCGCCTCTGATAAGAATCAAGAGGCTGAAAGGTACAGAGTGATGAGAGAAGGAGGAGATCAGAGATATGGGACATGGGCAGACTAATGTGTGACACTGTATGTGGGAAGAAACTAGAGTCAATGATCAACTGGCCGTGGAAATCCTGTCTGGTACACAGTGGTCACTTAATATTCTCTCTCTCGGTTTCAGCTGCACCTGTTTTACTCATACTGTTGTTTCAGTTACTAAATAAATCCTTCACTAACCGGTGTGGACAGGCTGGGTTTTTCTTCTTGGTTTTGGGAATGGACTTTCCAACACTAACAGCAAATTTTTCTAAGTAAAAAACGCTCACTGATATGACTCTTTCTGTCCATGCAACAAACTCTTTTTTGATGGCTTTGATGTCCAGCTGTTTAGACATTGTTTAAATTTAATGTTTATAAAATCGAAATTTACAAATGTATCTTTTCCAATAAGGCTTCTTTTAAGCTTATCCCTTAGCCTGATTCAAGGACGATGTTTTAGGATTCTAAAGAATTTGAAGAATTAATTACCACTTTCAGCAGCATAGTGCCAATTTTTAACACCAAGCTCATATAAAATCAGATGCAGCCTCTACGTTAGTAATAGAATTTATCTTCAAAAGACTTTGAGTTAAAAACCAGCACATGCTGCTTTTGATTTTTTAACTACAAATACAAATAAATTGTGGATTTTTAGAGAAAGAATGACAGGCATTTTAGAAAGACCAAAGGGAGAAATGCAAAAGTGCTGTGCACACTTGCTCATTTCAAAAGGGTTTTCTTTATTTCAAGTATTTCCAGGTCCTCTAATTTTCTTATCTCCTGGGGAGTTCAAATCATTGCTGGTTCCTGAAATCTTTGTATTGCATCTTCTTCCTTGTATCTGAGTGAGATTGTTCGTCAGCAAGAACCTGCACTGGTTATTTTAATATTACAATTACAGTACTGAAATCATAAGGTCAAAAGTCAGTCGAAGTGCTGTTTGTAATTGAGATGTCCTTTCATTTCTACACAACGGTCCTGTTCAACCAGCATGACTAGGAAAAGTGTGCAGTTTTCTTAACAGATGTTCACTGAGTAAAATGAGTCCAATAAAACCTTCACCAAAACTGTCACTGGCATTTTGGCAAAATTTAAAACGTTTAATATGGTGAATTTTATGCAAGTTCAGTTTTGAAAAATCTTTATTTCACGTCCTACTATAACAAATGCTTTACTATCCGTTCCTTTTAACACATATAAATACTCATCAACTCATTAAAAAATACATCAGGCCAGATGGTGCAAAGAAAATGTTTCCATAGAGTTGTAATTTACAAGATAAATAGTGATTAGAGCAGCATTCATGTTGTCTAAATAGAGAGTATGTGGGTGCATTCATAATGTGTGTAGAATAACTTTTGGTAGGTTCAGGTCTACACCCTCTAGTCATGACCAAAGACCCATGCAGAGAGAATCAAATAATGGGTGGTAATTTTAGAACTGCAGATGTGAGGCAAACAGAGCCATGGGGTCAGTGAGGGAGAAAAATGCAGATTCCAGGAACTAGTGCTCACATCAGCTCAGAAAAGGTGTGTGAGCAGCTGGGACTGGGGAAATGGAAGAACAATCTGGAAATATTTGGCAGCAGCCACCTCTGAGCCTCTATAAAGCCTGTTTAGGGGAGATAAAGCTGCATTTTCAAGGTACTCTGATCCTGAAAAATCAGCCAAGTGCATGGCACCCTGTTCCGTTCCTGGCACGAGTTGCATACCCTGCTTGTGCTGGATGATTTGTACTCCTGATGGCAGCCAGGAGGTTGTGATCACAGGGAATGCCAGAAAGTTTTTAAGTCTGGCACAGAAGTTAATACCTCCCACAGTACCTCCTATCCAGGGAGCAAAAAAGATTGATAAACATTTGTAGATTAAACATACAGACATATCTGGATTATCTTTTCCTCTGATTCATTTAAGAGTCAAACCAGGATGGAAACATTTCTAATTGGGTTGCTAAAGTTAGCTTTGAAAACATGGAAGAATGAAATCCAAGTTAAATCTTCGGGAGCACTATGTATCAGCACCATCTTGCTGTGAACAACCTTGCACAGCCAGAAAAAATTCCAGATATTTTTTGGAGGGGATGCACTTGCTCTTAACTAGGGAAGTTCAGAAGTTGGACTCCCCACTCAGCAGCAAGCAGTGCTCAGCTCCACAGCACTGCCACCTCTCTGTAATCCAGGTGTCTCCCCTGACTGCAAGGCAGAAAGTTTGAGAATATTATTCCTGTGAATAGGTCCACAAATGGTGAAAACAAGAGAAATATGGATTGATTTTTTGGGGGGTGGTTAATTCTGCACTTTATTATATCTTTGGAACAACATTTGTCTTCAGTATTGAAAAATGGTATTATCGTTACATAATTTCTGTGTGATGGCTTTCAAAGACATTTCGCTGGCAAGTGCTTTACCTTCTATGCAAATATAAAAATGGGCTGCAAAAGAGCTGTTATTCAAACAGAAACCTCTTCACAGGGGATCCTATCTACACTACACCACATTCTTAATTCAAATTGAAATAATAATTTGAATGGCTGGGACAAAGGCTGTTTAGAACGTTACCTGCACAGTAGAGATTGATGAGCATTTTAGCATTAAAACACAATGTTATTTCTAAGGTTAGCCAGTTATTTAAAAGCTTCTTGCTGTGCAGTTGAATAAGTACATTTTCATAAGTACTGCCTGTATTTAAGAGTTGATTAATTATCTACAAATGTGTAGGAACTCCTTCTATGTACTAATGTACTACCAAACACAAGACTACTTGCATAGAACAAAGTCAAGATGATGTGCAATATATAACCATGAGACATTGAGGGAGGTGATTCTAAAATGTCTCCTGTTTTTTAAAACTAGTATTTGTAGCGATCACAGTGGATTCAAACAGAGCAGGAACTTGACTAGTAGTCAGGAACTGTCAGAAAACTAATGAAAATATGGTAATTTTACCATCAGCCTTACACATCTGTGCTACACAGCATGCTTGTGTTTCTGCCTGTGAGTGGATTAATTTTTCTCCCTGAAAACTAGATTGAGGAAGAAGATGGGGGATTTGAAACTTCGCTATTGAAGCCAAAAGAAGCTAAGCCAGCATCAGAATTACACAGTAGAGCTGGAAATGTTATATGACTCTTTTTCTAGGGATGCTGGTGTGGGGAAGGGGACGTACTAGACAAATGCCTCGCTGATTCCAGAGTGAACTGCCAGCTGGGTACATTTCTCTGCATGCCCAGACATGCACCAAGCGTGAAGTGACAGCCAGTGAGCCTGACAAAAACAGTGTTAAAAAACTTGGCATGAGATTAGTTCCCCAAAAGTCTTGTCTATATCTCGGAGGAAAAGGAAAGAAAGTGTGAAAAAGTGCTTGCATCTTTCAAAAAGTTCAAAAACGTTCAGTTACATGAACTGCTGTCTTGCCAATGGCCACTTGCATTTTCTTTTTTTTTTTTTTTTTAAAGGTATAAGTTGTTGCAAATGTTTTATTTGAACAGGCCAGAAGAAGCCTTCCTTTCCTCTTGAAGCCGTTTACTGTTACATTATAACTTCAAGCCATGACAACGCTGCCTTTGCTGCGGCAGGCGACCATCCTGTGCTGATAGGATTGCAGGACTATCTACAGGTCAGAGCCTACCTTCTGAGCCTCCCAAAAATCTGCCCTCCATAGCTGCTGGAGGCAGCCTGATGCTTACAGCAATAAGCTATGTCAGTGAAGCCAGGATGAGACCTTCAGGTCTCTGGTGACTGCCCCGGGGAGGAGAAATGGATTAGCAGCTAAATTACCACCAGTCACAAATTAAGATGGAAGTTAGAAACAAAAAAGTTAGTGGAGAAACCCAGCTGGTGAGTGGCAATAGAAATACATCCAGCAGCCTAAGAAGGTGGCCCTGGCATAGTCCAGCAACCTCCAAACAACAGGGATGCATTCCATGGCTGCAGTGGGGAATGAGAGAAGCTGCACAGGGTATCAGTGTTTTCACCTGCACAGAGTCAGTCGAGAACTCTGTCTGGTTTACAAGGCATCTTTGGAAGAAACAAATAAAAATAAATCTCTTCCTGTCTTGCTGACATACAGCAAATGACATCTGAGCTTTCCATATTTAACACAAAATATGTCACACTGATGAGTCAGGCATCTGCAACAAGGTGTCCTACTTTGGTATGTAGGTATGGTATTTTCTCACTAAGTGTTTTCCCTAATGTTACTCAGGCACTGGTTTAATTCCCTTTGCCGAGGGATAAAACAATTATTTTAATTAACAGCTACTTATTACACAGTTAAGCCTTTTGGAAAGAAAATAAAAAAACCCACAACAAACAAAAAAACCCCAAAACCAAACAACAACCCAAACAAACAAAAAATCCTTTAAAAATCCCCCTAAACTAAAACTAATCTCATTTTTCATAGCCTGTTACAGAACAACAAATGCATGAGCAGAAGAAGACACTTAAGCTTTTACTGGCCTCAGTGGTCAAAACACACCTGTGGCTGAAATCCAGTGAGGTGATCTCCCACTGCTTAGAGCAGGAGAGCAGGACCAGGCACTGTGCCAAAGCAAAGAAAGCACTCCCTATCCTGGAAGCATGGTCCCATTCTGAAACACAACTCTGTTTAAAAAAAAAAAAAAAAAAAAGGGCAAAAAACCCAAACCAAAACACAAATTTTGGACTTTCCCTCCTCTTCAAATCAAATGGGTTCTGTTTTCCTATCTGCAAACTCAGCCTGGAACTGGAGAACCAACTTGGCACTTCACTAAACATCCTGCAGTCAAAACCAAAGTGTTACTTACATCTGCACGACCCCAGGATTGTAAATTGGCCTCAGATATGAATGTCATATTTGAATGTTTGTTTGTTAGTCTTTGTTAATACAAGGCTAATACAAAGTGCCAAGTGTTTCTAACATCCTGTTTTATGGCAGGAACTGTTTTTGATGCTTCACAAGGCCACATTGCTCTCTGCTATTCTACTGCAACAGAAGTAAAAAAATCAGTAAACAAGGTTTATGAAGGTGTGCCCCAGGCTGACTGTAACAGGGACTTCTTTGGCATGGAATATGGAGGACCAAAACAGTTTAAAGAAGAAGATACCATTTTTACCAGTTTCCATTGGCAAGATTTTATTGGAAAGATACTGCTGCACAGAAGTAACTCTAAAATCTGAAAATATATAGATAGATAAAACTTCTTCGAAGTAAATATTTTACTATGTCTCTCCACCACAGCTGACAAAAATAAAAAAAACACAGTAAGATTCCTAATTCTGCTTCATCTGCCAGTTTCCCTTCCTCAGGAAGAGATCTTTCTTAATCTGGGCAGTTGGCCAACTCGTGTCCAATAGGTTACTCCAGTTAGGAATAAAGCATCTTTGATGCCGTTTGGTTTATTTGCAAAAAAATATAAGAAGCCCTGCTTGTTTGAGCACAGTATAAATCAAACAGCTGGAGGCAGACAGCTCCTTCCAACATAGCTTTTTCAGCCAGCACCTGACCCAAGAGACTTTTTGCAAGGCTTCTCCTCTGCCACTTCTCCACAGAGCAATTCTCCACTTCGTGCTCCTCACTGCCATCAAATACCTATCAGAAATCTGATTGGCACACCAAACGAGTGGTGACAGCAGCTATTCCCTGCCCCAGTATGAAACAGACTGCTGAGGCTTCCACGGCTCAGCAGTAAGGATTTTGTGATGGCCACACCGAGACAACTGGCTTATTAATGCAACATGTACTTTCTCACAGCAGGCCCAAGAAGACATTCAGAAGGCTTGTGAAATACCAGTCAGTGGGTGGTTTTAACTAAACAAGACTGTCCTGCAAGTGTGGCCACCTACTGCAGACCAATAGTTAAATGAATTGAAGAAAAGCCAGTGTAGATGTGTGAAATACATTTTTAATATCTTTTAAATTCAGCCATACCTAAAGGGACTGAAATTCCCATCATAAAAGCTTTCAAAAAGCTCACACAGTTGAATAGATGCTGTTAAAGTGTGCAGCTGTTTAAGTGTTTGTGGTGGGTTGACCTTGGCTGGAGAACAGATGCCCACCAAGGCCACTCTGTCACTCCTCTCCTCAACAGGGCAGGGCAGGGCAGAACAAAAGGGCTTTCCATGTGGTCACAACCTCCTTTGGGCATCCACTCACTCCAGGAAGGGGTCCTCAGGTAGATGTCCATTCCCACATGGACATCCATGAACCACAGTGTTTCCTTTCCCTCACATGTCCATGGAAAGAGTTAATCCTCCTTTCCTCACTTGAAAGAGCTCAGGTGTATTAAAGAATTCCTTTTCAGTTCTGTGATTAAATTTAGTTTTTTCAACTCTAGTTTTATATGCCCAGATATTATTTTACTAACTGAAGGTAACTTTTTAAAAGAAATTTCTTGGCAGGGAACAGCCATTTACAACAATCCTCTGACAAATGCAGAGGCATCAGTCAACCTTTCCCTCTGTGTTACAGCTGGGGAGATATTTGCCTCATGAGGCTAGAGCTGGAAGACAGCAGGTTGTATATCAATAACTGAGGGGGAAAACATTCAAGGAGGGGGAAGGATGTCTATCAGCCCAGACAGAATATTAATGTCAGCAGCCAGCATAAGCAGAGCTATTATTGCTTTAGTAAGATCCAAAGATTATAAAAAAAAATTAATGTTCGGTCATTTCCTGCTGCGTAAGTCAGCCTGGGTCCCTGGTAATTGTATTTCAGCTGTTTCTAGCATTCATTATTACCTTCAGAACTCCAGAGGTTTGCATATTCATGCAGCCTCTACTTAATACCAAGCCATTGAGTAGTGGTTTTACTATTACTGTATTTCATTTCAGTAAGTTACCCTTTTCATCATCATCTCTGCCAGATAGCTATTCTGCTGCAATTTGAACCATAAAAAGGGCCACTTTTAGTGTTGTGCCTTTGGAACAACACTAGGTAGATAAATTTCCATGGAAAATTAAGGGGAGTACTATATCCTACACCTGAGAAAGATAATGGGTGGCATACGGACAAAGCAGATCACCTGCATTAAATCTAAATAAAAAGTAAGTAAAATATGCTAAAGGAGTGTGGGGGACTAACCAATCAGCTTACCTCAGAAAAGAGAAGCAGGAATGCCCCAGGAATCAAAAAACCACTTGCTAAGTGATGGTTGTTTTTAGGTTACAAGTCAGAACATGATTTTTGCTTTTCAACAGTGCCCTCAATCACTGCTTACTCACAGCCCAGGCAGGATGATAGCATTTAAAACCTCTGCCATCCAAACCAAAGCACAGCCTAAGGAACTACAGGCCTGAAGAGAATCAAAGTGTGTTGGATGGCCACTGGGTTTGCTTACCTTACTTACCTTCCTACTGTGGCAAACAGGCCAGATCCGATGCAACTATACTTTAAATCACCCTGTAAGGCTTCTACAGGCAGCCTCAAAACAAAGCTGGTTTGGGTTGTGTTGTTTTCCTCTCTCTCTTTTTTTTCTTCCTCAGAAGTGTTAAATAGCTGGAGTTGGCTGGACATGTTATTAACATTTCAGTTATCCACACTTCAGTTGTGGTTCCCAAGATTTCTCTCTTTTTCAACAACATGGCACATCAAGAGCAATTTCCTGCTCCTGTGGTTCCACCTTCCACCTCATATGCTCTGACTGGGGGCTGCCTGTTGAGAGGGGCATCCTCAAACCATCTGCTCCCCTTGTTTCCCCCTGCACCCTCATGGGGCGATTTGGGTCAACGAGCTGATCTGATAAAAAGCTAATCCACAAAAGCAAAATACCTACTTCCATTAAATCAGCTGGCAGCTACCCAAGGCTAACAGTGCTTAGCCTTTGGCACCTGTCTGCCCCATGCTGGGTGTGACCCAGACCCAAACCATCACAGCAAAGTACTGAAACTACAGCAGATGTGCTGCATTAGAAAACACATCTATTATCACAATTATCACCCTGCTTTTTCTTTGATGCAGTTTTTGTTTGGGAAAAAATGCTGTCCAGGAGGATTTTACTTACTCCAGATAATAATAATTATTGTTATTACAGGGTGACTTACAGAGCTGCCATGCTCCATATTGGCAGGCAAGAGAGGGACCTTGTACTTCAAGAAGACCAGTTAAGTCATCTGTAGTACCCCTTGTCTGGCTTCCAGCTATTCCCACCACCCCCTGCAATAGGAAAAACTATAAACTGCCAGTATAGCTGGCAGGTATAAAACCAGTCTTTTCCAAAGTTGAATGAACAGCCACGAGAAAAGCAAGAAATAATATTTAAGAGCGAAGACACAGTGGAAAATCTCGGTTGGGAAACTGGAAAAGGCAAGAAATGGCTTGTAGGAAACAAACTGGGTTCATCTGCGTAGTGAACACAAGGACGCTGGTGAGGAGCATGCTGTTTTGATTTATGAATTGGGGTCATGGCTAAAGTTGAAATATCTTCTTGCATCATCACCAAAACATGAAGCAATGAGCACTTACACCCTCTGCATAAAATTAGCTTCTCTGTCATCACATTAATGCATAAATCTACTGTAAAAAAGGTCTCTAAAACACAAAAGGAAATGAGTCCCACTAACTACAAAGTGAGCCCACAAAGTACTGACATTCAAAAGCTCACTAGTATTTGTAAAATACTTGAAAATTTACACTCTTTATTAGCAAAACTGTACATTAATTCTAGTAGTGTTAGCTGTTCTTAATTGGACATTTTCTTCAGATGGGAGTAAAAATAACAGTGAGGACTGTAACTGACCTTTCAGAACTCATAGAAATATCAGCTGTTTTCCAGGAAACTCAGTGGTTCTATATCCTGAATTTTGGCTTCTACAGTGTAACAACAACTTTATTTCAGAGCACAAAACCAGACAATATGCAAGATTAAAAAAGAAATAAATAAAAATGTTGCATTGAGAAAACTGGGATACCTGATCTGACTGTAAACGAGCACATTTTCCTATTTGAGAGCAGCATTGTTTTTAGCCCGAGAACTGCAGATTTGAATCATGCCCGAGCTGCAGGCACGGGGGGTTTCTTTCCATTCTCCCACTCTGATTCTCTCAGTAACCACCACGGGGAGCTCGTCAATATCCTCTTCATCCACCTGTCTTGAAAACCAGCAGATAATTTTGATGGGTTTCGATGAAACATTATTTCCAGGGTTACTAGATTCCAACAGTGAGTCCGAAGGTTACATGGCCTGACCAGGCCAAGTCATGTGTATTTACTTGGTCCCCCAGGAACCAAGACACTGAGTTTTTCTTGTCCAGCAAGTCAGCAGCAGTGGCAAGCCTGTAAACTGCTGGTACAACACAGGACTCAGGAACAGAGAATGAGATGGATGGAGACTGAAGATGAGATTTTATGAGCAAGGGCAGGAATTGAAAGAAGAAACGACAAAGTGGAGGAAAACGTGGTATGGCCAGACAAGACAAGGCCCTGTAAAATTGGACCTTCTAGTTCTGCTGTTCACAAATTAAGTTTCCAAATGCATTTCCTAGGTATGTGTTATCCTCCTGCTTTAAGCATAACATTAAGGGAAGTATGTACTTCATTCTACTGGATTGCTGAAACAATGAACAGAGAAACCAAACACAGAGTAAAATGCTGCAATCAAGCAGCTTTTACTGTTCCACAGGGCTCACACATGGGCACAAGGCTCCACAGCAGCCCAAAACATAGCAGCACCAGGCACCCCTTGCCCATACAAACACTTGCCAAGATATTAGCAGTCCTTTATTAACCTCTTCTCAGCCTCCATAGCAAGTTTAAAGCTATGACTCAAGTCAAACTTACCTCCCGAGCAGAGGGAGTCCTCTGGGACTCAGAACTGTGTGTAGTCTCTACCACGTTCCTCCAACACAGCCTGAACAACCCCATTTCTACTCCCTTTATGTTAAACACAATGGTGCCCTCCCCACAGAAGTGTTTCTCCAGCTCAAACATCATCTCTCCTTACCTTTTGTGTCCACTCCTTTCCAAGATAACTCTACTATCCCACCAAGTTCTCTCACCCTGCAAATGCTGACAACAGCATTTGTCACGTTAACCTTACTACGAACCAAGGAAAAGGACGTGAGATGGTAAGAAGGGTTTTGACCCTTCCACTCGCCCACCTTGCTCAATTCACTGTGGAAGAGCAAGTACAGTTCTGTATATAGAATGGTCTTCTTAGACTCAGATTAAGTTCGCTATTCAAATCTCCTTCCTGTCCCAGAAAATGAAGTCCATCCCACTTAATTTTTGAAGAGTTTTATGCAAAACCTAGCTCTTTCCAAGGAAGTACCAAGCTGTAAATACTGTGTATGAGGTCTCCAGCTAAGGATTAGAATGAAGGCGACCTCCAGTGTGACAAAACTAATCCATTGTAAGAAATCCTCAGCAGAAAGTATTATGCTACTGCCTGAAATTCTGCTTCAATGCTTTGAGCATAAATGGAAAAAGCTTTAGCTGGAGCAAGAGATCAGGAGGCCAGGCGGGCTGTAAGCACCTTTATAAAGTACATGTTTGCACTCCAATTGCTACACATCAATAGCTGAACATTTTCAATAGTGAATACAGTATTAAATCAAAGCCAACTGGTCAAAGTACAATTGCTGATCTTTAGAAGGTGTGGGTGAGGCAGAGGCACACCTTGTGTTTTCAACGTGACCTGCAGCAGCTGCACCAGCTATTGTTGTACAGGGCTTCAAGAACAAGCTTGGCACAGGCTTTAGGAAATACCCCAAGTGGCACAGATTTTGAACTCTGATTTGCACAAGTGCTGGCTTTGAGCAGGGGCTAGTAATTTGTAATGTCTTGAAAAAAAAAAAAGTGGAATTTTTTTGATTTGTACTCCACAGCTCACTGTGACCACCTCTCAGTCCCTGCTCAAACACACATTTGGTTAGAGAAACACCCCACTGTGGCGATTTCAAGAAGTTGCTTAGTTTAACAATGTAAGAACAGTGTTTGTTCTGGATAGGTGGGGAGTGCATCACTAAGACCGAAATAAACAGCGTTTAATAACTCCCCAGATACAGACATTCAGCAGACAGCTTCTAGATCACGTTGGTAACACAGCCATCCTACTTCACTACACTGAACTTTCCTCTCTCCTGTGCTAACAGCACCTCTCCAGTAAGTACAGCCAGGTCAAAACTGCACAGGTTCCTCCCTGTAACAGTCTGTAAAACCAGTTATGACCAGAAAAGCTTTGTTGCTGCAGACTGTCAAGCTGCCTACAATTTAATGCATCATTTGCAAAGCAGGACTTTAAACATACATTCTTACTTCAGGACAAGTATTTCAAAGTATATTTTATTGACACTCTTCAAACAGCCTGTTGGAAAAGGTTGAAATAACAAGAAGGTAAAAACCTGTAAAGCTTTTAGCTTGCATTCAGTGTTAAAACTTGGAGGTATAAACAGAAGCCTGGAGTAAAAATATGAAGTACATTTCCAATCCCTCAGTGCAGAAAACCAGTAACAATGGTATATACTCTATGTTAGAAGTGTTCCCATGTTCAATTCCAGATATATGCTTCTCTTCTATATATACTTCTGATAACTTATGTACAAATAAAAGTCCAACATCTGTTCTTTAATATAAATATGTAATGTTCATGACTGAAATATTACAACAGTTTAATCAAAAGTATAGAAAAATCATTTTAATAATATTTTTTCCTAATGGCAGTTTAAAAAAAACTCACCCTTGAACTCAAATGACCTTAGAATGACAAGTATGTTTTCACCATAATAATACACTGCTCATTCAACATGCAAAGTATATTGCATACATGAGTCGCATGAATTACAACAACTAAGTCTGAAGGAAATGTGCTGTACAGCCCATTCTAGCAAGTACTAGCTGTAAGATCATACATAGCACAGAAGAAAGCATAAGTACTAGTGTATTTTTAAATAAAACACTACAAACTCAAGTATTGTCCTCGCACTAAGACTTAAGGCAATCAAGACCTGGGAAGCTTCCGTTTGGCATAGTTGCATCAAGCTCTCCCTATTTCCCCATTAATACATTTACTTTAACATATGAAAAATTATTTTTAGAGGGTTGCTGATGAATTGTTGCTATCCATTAATACAACTCAGTGTGAAGTGATAAGTCAAAGTGATAAACAAAGTTTAATATCCCCAGTTTCACCGAGCTGATCAAATTTAAGCAACAGTTTACCCACCAGCTAAGTTTTCCAGCATGGATTTCTAAACTGCTATGAGAATAGAGAAAATATTCAATGCATAACCTCTCAGTGTAACTGATTTTATGACTTGAATCCATTCTTGGCGTATTCTAGAATTTAAGCGTTCAAAATAGATTTGACAGTCAAATAATATTCAGCTTTACAAAGGACAATTATTTGCAGTAAAAATACTTTAATATAAACATACACACAGTAGATCCAAGTCAACAGGCATTTCTTTATGGCTTTTTTCACTGAGGTACTGTTATAACATCCAGCAACAGGATGCAAATGTTCTATGGTATAAACGCCACATTCATAAGCTGTACCACCAACCCATGGCAAGTGGCAACAGACTGCAAATCCTGTTTCACTGCAGGATTGCAGGAAAAGAGTCTTCCCTGCTATGTGGAGGGTCTCAGTGCAAGCTACAGTAAGCCTTAAAGGCAACTGGCATCAATGGGGGAAACTAAAAATGAAACTCTCACCCTACTAAAATGAGAAAAACCACTTGTGGCAAATTAGAAGCTCATGTTCAGGCCATTTCTTAACATTAACAGCAAACTTAATATTCCAAGGCAGCAAGGGCATATAGCACAGCAGCACTAAGACTTGAAATGTGTCATCAAGCTCTTGCATCCCACCCTAAGCTAAGTGCATGCACAGGCTCAGAGCAGCCAACCTGTGACTGTGATGCCACACAGACAAAACACTGTGTGAGGGCAGGGGGCAAGCACATGACTTCTATTGATGCAACAGTGGACAGAAAACCCCTGGTGACCACAAGTTTATTCCTCAGCTGTCAAAAGCTGATCTGTGAATGCACAGTTAGTTGCACCTTTTTGCTTTTTATTTTGGGAGGGGGGGGGAAATGCAGATGTATTAAGCTCCTTGTCACAGTACTTCCATTCCCAGTACTCTTAGCATAAGAGGAAGAGGTGTTATGTTAAGATGGCATGATTGTTGCTGTATGCCTTTAGTATTCCACCTTTACAGCAGCAAGTATTCTTTTGTTGTTTGTTTTTCGTTTTTTAAACACTGGCCACAGGGTTACACCAGCCAGGACTCCCGTTTTCATTACACCTATGCTAAAAATACATTTCAGCAATAAATATTGTTAGAGTGAAACAGAAGTTCAAAACATGCTCAGTTAATTATGGCAAGTAGTTCTTTCCAATCAAGGTTTTTTAACCTCACGAACCCATTAAACAGGTTGCAGATGCTCAGGTTCCTATATGAAGATACAGCATAACATTTAAACTCAGAGCTTAGCCACATACAATCCATACTGTAATCTATATACATGTTATGACATATCCCCACTTAGATCAAGAAATTCATCATCCCTCCTGACCAAGTCATCTTCATCTTCCAAGTCCTTCCAAGTGCTGGTGGGTAAAGCTGGTTTGACAGACTGTCTCTGGAGTAAAGCAAATGGAAACAAGGATGACAAACGGGCAGAATTTCTCGGCGTGGTAACAGAATGTACATCTCTGGAAACAGCTTGACTATGTTCTTCATCCATTTTCACCTGCAAGCTTTGCACTTCCTCCATCAAGTCCAAAATCTTGGCAGTTATAGCTATTGTTCCACCACCATGAAGCTGGGCTTCAGGGATCCATCGTAAATACCGCTGTGCCCACACTTTGATTTCGGGGCCGTCGATGCGAGGTAACAGAAGGCCATGATAGTCAATAGGTTTGCTGTGCCAGCTATCATAGAACTCCTTTAAATTATTGGGAGGCTCATCTGAAGAATTTATGAACTTGCCAATTGTTCTACCCAGAATGTTTTTAATAAAATGATCTGTTTCCTCCCTGAAAAATCCTCTCTTTGTGGAAGGCTTTGCCTGCGTCAGTGGCAAAGACAGTTGCCGTTGATGCTTTAAGAGGAAAGAAAAGAGAAATACTGAGATAAATATTGATGGGACTTCAAAAAGCAGCTTTAAGAGAAACTTATATTCAGAAATTACTTGCAAGTCACTTCAACTATATAGTAAGGCAGTGGCTGTTTAAACTTTTATTTTGGCTAGTAGACCAAATACCTCACAGAGCACACTCAGTATTGCCAGATACCTTCGCTGCACTAACTACAGCAGTGAAGTAACACTGACAAATCAATCTTCTCTGAAAAATCCAAATCCCTTCAAGTATTACAAACTTCCTTGTTTCGTTTAAGATAGTCACAAATCAAAGAGCACTTGATTTGTGTTTATGTAGTGGTTCCTCATTGCATCTCTCTGCATAAGAGATCAATGCTGTTGACCATACTGGCAGTGCCTCACTCGGGAATGCTTTGTACAGTACAAAATTTAACCAAGGGAGAAATTTCAATTGAAAGAGGCTACTCTAAGCCAACTCCAAGCTCAGTTTTTTTTCCTGAGTTTGTGCTACTTTCCAGTAAATGATGTGGCCCATCCACAATCTTCTACACCCCAGACAGTTTTTGCTGTTGTTGGTCCCCCTCCCTCTCGAAGTGCACACACACACTCCAGTTACACTCAGACAAAATTAGTGAGGCAATTACAAACCTGCTATGTATTTTAGTTATGTAGTCTGTGGAACAACAAAAACTCCCTTCAAACATGCCAGTGTAACTAACCTGAATGTTAAATCTCATGACTTACCACTATACTTGCATAAAAGTATGAAGAAAAAGCCCTTAACTTCACGTCCATGAACAGTTGCTGTAAAACAGTTATTTACAAATATGGATGCAAAGTTAGGCAGCACAGATCTTACTTTGAATCGTGCAGTTTTCCGTTGACTTTTATCTGATTTTGGTTTCTCTGCATAAAAAGGGTTGTTCAGAAAAGCTTGGGCCTCAGGGTCAAACTGCACAGACCAGTCCCACACAGTAAGAAATCTGAAAGGACCACTTTGTGTCTTGAGGCTTTCACCACTCTGCCAAAACAAACAGGTTACAATTAATAGTGTTAGAAAGGAATTCTGACCAAGTCAAGGTGAAATTAAGAAACTACCTTTTCAGAGAAGAGGCTACAGAGTTGCAACAACACTTTTCTTTCTATGTGTTCAGTAACTGAACAACAGTGCAATTAGACTTTCACAGTTGAAAATAAGGTTAAATAATCTAAGAAAAAAAACGAGTTTTCAAACTTGGGCACAAGACAGATTCTTCAAACATGGCTAGTGTTAGACTCTGCAGTTATGCAGTGCTACTTATTTAGGTTTTGTGATCAACAATTTATTCATGAAAGACTGTGATGTTGCCTTTTTCTTTTTAGTCTCTGCGCAGCCTTGTAGAGGATACTTCCATTACTTCGAGATTTTTAGGCTGGAGAAAAGCATAAACCAAATATAAACCAACATTCAGGAAATGTTGATTTTGGAATACAACCGAAAACACTATACAAGCATTTCACAGATAACCTATTCTGAAGGACAGCCAGACATTCCTCTCAGTTTAAGGAGCTCTGTTTTCATTGAAGAGCAATAAACATGAAACTACAGCCACACATGAGAAGTAATAGATCTGTTCTGTCATCATAAACTCTTAAACATCATAAACTCTGAACTTGACTCCTTAAGCCAGAGTTACCCTTCTTCGCCCTTCATGACACTTTGATAAGGATGAAAAGAGGTGCTGCTAGGGAATTAGCTTTCAGTTTTCCCTGCTTCTTAGTCAAACTTGTTCTCCAACACTCTGCATCCATGAAATAAAAAACCCTTACCGTACTGGTGTCTCTCTGATGTTGGGAGTTGAAGAAGAAAGTGCTAAAAACGGGCACATAGAGGCTGTCTGACAGGACAGTTAAGTAAGTTTCTGTGAACTCAAATGCTGGAGGATACTGTTGTACCAACTGCCAAACACAATTTAGCAGGAGCAGAAAAACAGGAGCCTAAGTAAAGAAAATACTGCATCAGTTTCAGAAAAAATTGTTCCATCATGCAGATTATTTATTTTACAGTATTTAGTGTCTCCAAATACAAGTCTTAAGGCAAGGAGCCTGGTTAACTACAGAACTGCTGCACATACATTTGGCTGAACTGAAGAAGTATCATCTGAGCTACCCCTGGCCAACTGTTGAGAGAAGACATGAACCCTTTCGACCCTGAAGCAGAAAGATGCCTCTGTGCAGCCTATTAAGGCTGGCAAAGCAAAACTAGTCTATAGCAATTCTTGATCAGAACCACCCAGTTTACACCTATTATTTCTGTATAGCCATCTGATCTAATCCCAAGATATAAACAAACATGGAGAGATGAGAGTGCAAAATTTAGCAAGACAGCAGAAGCTGATCTCTGGATGCAACAAGAAGAGGCAATTCATTTGAGTTATTTCTATGGAAACTACTACCATTTAACACAGTTTTCAAGGACAGAAGATACACAGCTTTCAAAAGTCTCCATGATTAAAGAGAACAAATATAAAATTTCTGATTAGGTTAAAGACATTGCTGACCTCTAAACAGCAAAAATAGTAAAACTGTAAAAATAGCAACCCATAAAACAGAATACAAAAGATCCTGAGTAACTGTAACTTCTGGACTAACAGCTAAATCCCTCCTTACATTGAGCAAACTTGTAAGTAGAAGCAAGGAATGTAATAAATTCGTACCTCCTCTTTTTCACTTTTGTGTAAGTGGTTACAGCGATCCAAAAATCTGTGTCCTCCAATTACCCACTCCTTCTGAATAAGGCTCTGAAACCCTGACTTCGTTCTGCTGTATGAATCCATCATCACTTGAACCAGACTAGAGATCACACAGCATAGATCAGTAGCAGTCTCTTCTGCAGAGGAGAACAGAGACCATATTATCTACTACAACATTCCTAAAACCTTGTGTAAAAANTTATAGCATAAACAAAATTGTATTCCAAGATCAGAGAAACAGAATTTTTTGCAAGTGTTACACCAGAGAGAAGTGAATCCATGTTTCCAGTATTTCTGTTTGTAAAAATGTAACGTTATTCATACATTTATTATAGGAAAATACTGTGACAATAAAACCTGCAAACCCCAAGGTTTTACTATGATAACTTGGATGCCTGCGCCCTGCAGCCTCACACACCACACACACATCAGTCCTGCTATCCCTCCTTACCCTCCATGCATCTTTCCACAAGGTGTGAAACTGCTTCCTCACGCAACAGGCATTCTTCACCTTCCAGCTGCCTCCCCAAACCACCTTTTTTCTGTGCTGGGTTTCTCAAACGGCAACATGTGGAAAAAACCCAACTTGGTTACCAACCCAAGAGTAACCTAATGGTTAACATTAGGTTTGGTTTTCCGTGGGATTACTTTACTCAGTCTAGGAAAACAAACTGCTCCACATGTGTACAGTAAGCATATTCTTTCATTTATTTTTAATGAAGAGACTACATAGTATTCAGTGTGTATCTACAGCATAAAGTCCTTTTACAAACTTTTCACGTTAGTGGTCCTTTGTGTACATATGGTCCCCCTCCCTCTTAAAGTAAAGTAAAGAGTCTGGGAGACCTTTAATAAAATAAGTTAACAAGCAGGAATGCTACCTCTTCTTTATGCATGGCTCTCCTGCCAATTTATCAGCAGTTCTCATTCACATCATATTTCTCTTAGCCCAGAACTATGCTTACCAGGTTTTTTTTAACTATAGGAAGCATTTCCAGGAGCATGAGAGATTTAGGTGTCTGGCGCTTGAATGACCTATGAATTTTACCAAGGCCCTACTGTAATTATAAGCTTACAGCTAAAGTAAGTGAAATGAATCAATATAAATTTTAAAAAATAAATATATAGGACAATCTCATTAAGTTCTTACCTATAAGGAGAACATTTGTATGCTGCCTTTCAAGACACTCAGCAACTTCTATTGCTTTCTTCAAGACTCTTCTGTTGTGGTACAAGAAAAGTTAAGTGAATGTTTTCATAGCATTTCTACAATTAAGTTTCTTACATTAGTTTCCCCTAGACAGGGTTAGAATGCCATACTTGAAAATTGACTATTCCTTTAAAACACAAACCCCATGCTCAGCTTGTGTAAATGAAGAACTATTTAGCTTCAAGAGCATCTTATTTGTCCACTGATCATGCATTTCCAGTTGCTATATAAAAGCCTTTATTCTGGACCAACAGCAGCCATCACTGAAGTATTACAATTGCTAAGAGCCAGATTCTTGTTCTGGAAAGAGTCAACACCACCACATTTAAGGTCTAATGTACTACATAACACATTTCTTCCATAATCTGGTTTTAAGAGGCAGAGGGAAGGATGAGCAATCAGATCTTGTAAACACACAGACAAAACTTATTCTGAATTATCACCACATAAGGAAAAATAAGTGGAATTAAAAATCACAAAAACAGATGTAACACTGTTGGTTTCTAGATCTAAATCTTCATCAAATTGGTTATTTTTAGCAAAAGTTTGCACACAAATTAGGGTTCTTGCAACTGCTTAGGTCACTAGTAGAAGCTGACAGTTAATTTCCTAAGTGTGGAGTTGGCAGATTCTTTGTTCTAGCATCTAGAACAGCTGAGCAGGCATTCCCACAAACTGCAAGAGCCAAGAACAGGCTGATCCAGGAAGCAACTGGATCCAAGTATGGAAATGACCAGTCTCAAAACAACCTAAGGATAGGAACTTGGGCTGGCTTACACTTTAAACTTGGCTCTTGGTTACGTCAATGAGTTTCTCAACACGTGGTCTTCACTAGAACCTCTTATTAAACACACATTTAAATCCTGGATTAATGAATTGGTTACTACTGATATTTATTGATTAAGACTAGAAGGGACTGGAGCTGACTACAGAAGCACTTCATGATAAGAAGGTGATCACAGAATAAACTGACAGACAAAAGAGCTAGCACAAAGCAACACTGAAAACAAAATAAAGCTCCTCAACATTCCACTCTAACAAGCCTTAAGTTAGCCAACACCATTCCAACACTTACTGTGGACTGCTGAGAGAAGAAAAAAGAACTTGAGGAACAATCAGGACAGGAAAGGGACAAAACTGAGAACAACTGTCATTTTATAAATCTTTGGTGTGCTAACATCTTGAACACTGCAGTTCATCCCGTCCTAAAGGATATTGCAAAGTAGAGAGTACAGAGAAGAATGGCAAGGCTAGTCAGAGACACGGAATAGGGTTCATGAAAGAAATAAAACTGGATTCTTGAGTTTGGAAAGAAGGTGACTTAGTGCAGGAGGGAAGTTACTGGGTCTGTATTTTTAATAAGTTTGCTGGAAGAATTGTAATTTGAATGATCTGCTGCTTCTCACATCCTTTACTGTGGGAGGCTTAACACAAACCTGCACTGTAAAAAACACTGTCTCGAGCTGCAGAAATAAGATATATAAATGGGACCATAAGTCTGTCTTAATTTTTTTTCCCTCCTGGTGGTAAAGAATGTTGTTACATTTCAAGAAACTAGCTAGAAAATACACTACAAATGCATTTACCAAAAGTTTGAAACACAGAAAGCTGAGGATATAGCAAACCTGATTATCTCTAGCCAGTTTGTGCTCTCCAGTAATGAAAACCATTTCACATCAGTTGCCCAGAAGTCTGTACTGTCATCTGCAAAAAACCCCAAAACAAAACAAAAAATTGGTTTGTTCACATATACGTAGTGCTAATTAACAGCCATCCATGGTATTACCATTCAGTTATGAACCAATATAAAACAAGAAACACCAGGAAGTCAGCAAGTACCAATCACTGTTAAAAGTTGAGACCTTATAACTAACTGAGGAAATGAAGCAGTCCTACAAACACCCATAAAGTTTTATAGCACCATAACCTTTTAGAAAAAGTATGTTAAAGGTTCACAGCAATCAAACCAGGTAAATAAACCTGTTGACAAAATGTGAAAATAAATTTACTCAGACATGATGATCCGTATAAAGTTTAACATAAGGACGCTGGATTTTGAAAGCCAGTAAACAGAAATTGGAAAGCTCTCACAAGGTGATACGGCCAATTAAAATCAGAATACATTACCTTTCCTGCATGAACCAAACCTTGAAGCCCAAGGTCTGACAGTTCTACTGCTGATACATATCACTCTTCCCTCCTTCCCACCCTTCCCAGGATAGCTTCAGTTCTGCATGTTTCTGTGCAACTGCTCACCTCCCAAAGTCTCTCCATGTGCTTCCAATATTTAATTCCAGTCCATATACACTTGTGTCTCTTCTGCATCTTTCATCTATGATCCTCAAGTACACAGGCACATATCTGTTTTGTTCCTGTAGCTGTTCTGCCTCCATGCCTTTGCCTCTCATCTTTACACTTCAAGTCTTCCTTTCCCCAATTCCTTTCACTCTGACCATAGAAACTAGTTCTCTACAAAAGCATAGGAATCAATTTCAAAGCTCCCTAGTGAGCTCTCCTCACATTATATGTAGTTTTCACCCACCTCACTACCTTTACAGAATTTCTTCCTAATGCCTAATCTAAACCTCCCCATTCCCACTTGTCCTGCCACTACATGCCCTTGTCAAATGTCCCTCTCCAGTCTTCTTTAGGTACTTTTAGGTGCTACCTTCAGGTACTGGACAGTGCTATAAGGTCTCCCTGAAGCCTTCTCTGCTTCAGGCTTAACAAACCCAACTCTCTCAGCCTGTCCTCATAGGAGAGGGGCTCCAAACTCCTGAGCATCTTCATGGCCCTGCTCTGGACTCACTCCAACAGCTCAACATCCTTCTTATGTTGAGGACCCCAGAGCTGGATGCAGAGCTCCAGGTGGGTCTCACCAGAGCAGAGCAGAGGGGCAGAATCCCCTCCCTCACCTGCTGCCCACCCTGCTTTGGATGCAGCCCAGGACAGATTTGGCTTTCTGGGCTGTGAGTGCACACTGCCAGGTCAAGTTACCTGAATCATATTAGCTAAGCATGTACCAGACACAAGTAATGTTTAACATGTTCAGACTTTAAAAGAGAGCAAAGAGGCAGTAATTTTCTGTAAGATCTTAATACTTCTGCAAAAGGTCACCCGAATGTTTTTCTCAGACTGTCAGTGCATAGTACAGTATTCAGTAAGGTGCAGTCTACTCACAAACCTTATTTCAAAGGCCATAAGACAAAAACAGTTACTGGATTGCAGTTTTAAACACATTCCCTTTTGCATCAATAGAAGACAATAATACAATTACACCACTGAAATATGCAGTATTTCCTGAGAGATGTTACATGACTTAAATTCAAGCTTTGGCCTCTTTCATATAGGAAGATTTAGGAAAAGGATGTGAGTTACCAGAAACTATACTAATAGATAGGTATTTATTTTTAGCTCTTACAATTCATTGTGGATTTGACAGTATATTCTGGACAAAATCGTCAGTGTGAAACTCTGGCAAATACCTCATATTACAAGCTGGAGTGGAACTTTCTTCATTTCAAGAGGTGAGGTCAAAGTACTGTTTCATGATGGCAGAAGAATTAAAGAGTGCCCAAAAAAAAAAAAAAAGTCTGGAGTACACTTTCTCATGGACCCCATTTTACTCCTTTCAAGTGGACAGAATTTAAGCAGCGTCACGATTTGAGATGTGGCTAATGTATAACAAAAGCCAGGGCAAAAATTAATCAGCATTTAGACTCAACTCTTAACATAGCACAAAGGTTAAAGGTTGACACTTAACATTCAACTTCAATGGACCACAGAAACCTGAATAAAAATCACTCCTATGAACTTCACTCCAGCTGGTGTATTCCAACTAACAGGCACCCTCTTTCAAAGTAATTTTCCGATACAGTTTAGCAAGAGGTAGTTAAGTCTAAGAACTACAAACCTTCATTAATGTGCCAGATATAAGCACGGTGTTCAGTTAAATATTTTAAAATCTTCTTTTAAACCACCCTCAAAAGCAAGACACTGCAAAAATTACTGCATTCATGAGACAAGGCACAGCCTTGTTATGCTTTGCTTTAACATTTTACTTACCTATCAAAAACAGCTGTTTAAATCTTGTATATGAAGTCTGGATATCTTGCAGAGATGGAAGGCTGCTTGACAAGTCATCCACCTTCAGGAGTTCATAAGGAGGTTTGCTAATTGTCTTATAGATTCTAAATCAAATCATTAAGAGATTAAAGCCTTCGGCTTCACAAGTTAAATAATGCAGCAACTATTATCACTGAAGACAAAGTTAACAGGCATTGTTTGGGAAAGAGCTGTAATATCAAGAGAGAGACACCATGGAAAGCTAGTGGCATCCATGCATTTTTAAGAACTGTCTGAAAGCTTGTCTTCAAGCTTATAACAAGATTTGGTGCTTTTAACCATTACACTAGCAAAATTACATTTGTGCCTATTTGTGCAGCTACAAGTATTGTAAGCACTATTTGATTTTTACTACTGCTTGTTTAGTATTATCTTCACTTTACTAGCAGGCTTCTAGAGATCAGCTCACAAAAAAGAGATGGATAGAAACACCCAAACCTCCCACGAGAAGCTTACAATTTCTCTTGACTTCTACTAACCAAATTACATTCTGATACCTAGCTGCCAGGTCTGCTAATGAAACACATGAGTACAAGAAAATTTAGACACAAACAAGAAAATATACCTTGAACTTCCCTAAGTATCTACTATTTTTTTTTTCCTTGAAGGAGAGGAAAAAAATACCAGACCAGATGAAGCTTTGGTTTGGACCCAGAACATCCCCTCTCATTCAGGTTCCAGAGCTCAGATGAACATCAGCTTAGTAAATGTGTCTGCTGTCATGCTGGATTTTTATTGTCAAGACCTGGTAAAAGTTGCTCTAGCTCATCATTCAGAAGTGAAGCCTTGTGGGCACTTTTCCCCACAGGACAGAATGCTTTGTTTCCTGCATGTTGTAGCACAGAAACCTGTTTTAAGTGACAACTACAGAATCCACATCAGAAACACAGGTTACTAGACCTACTGGAAGGTGCCTCAGATCAAAGAACTGGGTGAAAGCAATCACTGGTCAAATACAATACTTCTTCCAAATAAAGTAGTAAAGAAGTAAACAATTTGTGTTGGAAGATCTGGCTCTGAACAGCTTTTTCAGTAAGATAAGCTGTTAATTGTAAACATCTTCTTTGCGCCTGAGTTGCGATGACTGTTACAATAGCATGTTAACACACCCTCAGGGGCAATTTGTATATATATTTTTAGATACTTGTGGTAAAGCACCAGTACTCCACAGCAAAGAAAATCAGCAATACCAGCTTAAGTTCAAATGACCCCAGAAAAGGGATAAAAGTATCAGTCGATACCTTGTAACAGCTTAGTATTAGTTTTACTTATTTTCGCATCATGAAACAGCATTAGAGTTCTAAGTCTTCTAATCTTCCTTATTTCACACAAGAAACATTAGAGAATCTGCAGGAAGAGTCAAAAGCTTTTTCTGTGCAAGTATAATTAATTTTATAAACAAAAGAAGTTTTGAGAACCCAATCAAGATATTTTCTGTTAGTTCTGTGTGACTAACAGGCCCTCCATCTTTGAGGAGCAAGGAGCTGATGTTGAACATACAAACTGTACATATGAGTGATCAAAAGCTGGCTGCTAAGAGAATTTCTCTCCAGGACACCCAACAGGTTAAAAAAAGCCAAGACCAAATTGCAACAAGCCATTATTATAACTCAGTCATGCAGCTGTGCTTCTTCCATTAAATTAAACTTTGCATTTTTCAAAGTGCTGAACTAATTCAGTTCACTGCCTGAGCTGAAAAAGCATTGTCTGCCTTCATATCTGAAAGCTGCAGTAGTGAACTGCTAGGCTGTCTCAAGAGACTTTAGATCACTTTATGTAAAGTTATTTAAGAACATGAACCTAGTTCTCAGAAGATGGGGGAGTCTTAAAAACTCAGCCTGCAAATCCACGCTTAGGGATGGAGTCTAGATTTCTCCCACTTCCAAACAGAATTCAGCCCATCAGTTAATGATACTTTAACTGTACTTAATACCTACAGGCATTGGTGCTGATTGTCCTAAATAACACACTGTAGTTTGTAGAGCGACTCTTCAGACATGTACGCATATTTCCACAAAAGAAAGTTCCAGTCCTGCACAACTGACCAGTGCTGTGGAGTCAAGGGCTTAAACACATTCCACTACAGAAAACTACTTTCAGATCTAGAATTTGTTTCCTGATGTGTGAAAGCTTAAAAGATATAGCTTATATGGAAAAAGAGAAGCAAGGTCCATACCAAGCAAAGTGTTGTGGACAGAATAGCTATTACTGACCCATCCAAGAAGGCCTTTTGCGTTTGTGAAGTGCTGTCATCCTGTTCTTTGGGAAATGCAGACATTTTGAGAAGAGCAGCACCGTTATGGCAAGACCAACACCAAATCTGCAGAAAGACATTTACCAGGTGATAAAAATTAGTAAGTTGTCCCATACAAGATATTTGCTTAAGTGACAGAGTGTTTACAAAAGAAATTTCTCTATGCTGTGCTTCACTGAGTTTTTGATGTATTCAAAAGCTGTATCAGTAGAAGCAAACCTACACCTGCACCAAAATTACATGCCTCAGTACACCATGTTGTCACTTGCAAGTTTTCAGTGAAGTTTTAAATTTACACAGACACAAGGAAACAAAATGTCAGATTATATAAGATTACTTTCTCAATAGCCCTCACAGATTAGAAAAAATTGATCAAGAAGAGTGCGGTCAAAATACATTGGAATATATGCCACAGTAAGACAGCACTTGTAAGTAATTTATATATTTTATCCATCAGTTTGTCCACATAGCAGTTTTTTTCTTCTAGTTCAGCCTTAAAATAAATCACAATAGATGCACTGATGTGCCTTTACACATGAACTATGCATAAAGGGTCATCTAGGCATTTGAAACAAAATACTAAACACTCCAAAACTGAATCATATTGCCTAGTCACAGGTACTCCTTGTAGCAAATCAGTCCTCAAAGCTTCTTACTTAAGCTTCTTACTTCTCTTTACACAGTTTCTTGACTCACACCTACTCTTTGAAGTTCTCAAGCTCATCCTTAGACTTGTTTTGAAGTAAAGAGTAAGAATTGTTTTCAACAGGGATATCACACAAGGCAAACTGGGAAGCTGAAGTTTTGCTACGAATTCACAGTAAGCAAGGGGTGCACCTCAGAAGGATGTAGGAAACTCACAATCATCAAGAGACGAAAAGATCACTATGCTGTCCCTTCACTGCCTTCTCAAACCACCTTAATATCGTCAAGCTATCTTTACACTAGCTTCTCAAAAGTAATTTGGAAATAATGAGCAGAGTTCTCCAAAGCCTCTGAACAGGGCACAAGGGAAGAGCTACAAATGCTGTTATCTATCCTGTTGGAACAGGTCCAGAGGAGAGACACAAAGGTGATCTCAACTTGTCTCTACTGCAGAGGTGCCCCAGCCCTCTGCTCACCGGGGAAAGAAAAGGATCTGGGAAGATCTTATTGTAGCCTTTCATTACTTAAAGGGGGATTGTAAGAAAGCCCAGGAAAGACTTTTTAATAAGTCCTGCTGTGATAGGACAAGGGGTAATGGTTTGAAACCAAAAGAGAGTACATTTAGAACTAGATACAAGAAGAAACTTTTTACGAGGGCAGTGAAACACTGCGTAGAACGGGTTGCAGAGGTGGTAGATGCCTCAGAAACATTCAAGGTCAGGTTGGACAGACCTCTGTGCAGCCTGATCTAGATGTTGTTTCTGTTCATTCCACAGGGTGATTGACAGATGATGTTTAAAACGGTCCTTCTCAACCCAAACTATTCAGTGGTTCTATGAACGCAAGACGGAATAAAAAAAACCCCAAACCAATAAACCAAAACACTCCTCTTTGTGTGCAAGAGCCACTGTAACATGTCTCTGATCCTGAGACAAATTGAACCGAACTTCAGGAGGACAATACAGCACCATCTTCTCCATGGACCAATCATTTAATGGTATGAAATAAACATGGGTTTCCTTGGCAACTCTGACAGACATGCAGCAACTGAGGTAAGACTTCACAAGTGAGATTGCTTTGCTCCTTGTGTCCATCTACTCTGTCTTACTGGTTCTTAAACTACAAGGTAGGAAGCCAAAGCCAGTTTGCTACAGGGTGCAAACCAGTATATTTAACTTCATATTCTGTTGGACCAGTAGAACTAGTTTTTCCATTGGGTTACTTGACTTTGTAGAAGCACTGCATCATCACAGCCATACCATTTACCAGCACCCAAGCCAGGTAACTGGAGGTATTCACCTTCACCTTACATGCATGGCCTTCACTTCAATATCCAAACAGCATTTCAAATCCTACATCCTGACCCAGCCAGATGCCAGTCAGTACAGTCTCTCGAAAAACAGGCTGATGGACAGACAGACTAGCAGTATTTGTAGCCTATAGGAAAATTGATATCTGATGTAAGAAAATAGGAACTGTGAACAGTAACATTTTGCTGTTATGTCTGTGCTACCTGATGCCCTGTTTAGTGAAATACAGAATACTTTGAGCACTTCTGCTTCCAACAGTTGTTTCCCTTGAGTAGATGGCCATGGATATTCAACATGTAAGCTGTTGAAACAAGTTCTGAAATAATACACTGTCACATCTGAAATGCTAATTGAAATTTTGCCATCTCAGTAAGGTTTCTTACCCTCAGCCCTTTACATACTTACAGGAATTCCTCTGCCTTCATACTTCAAGATACTCTCTTCAGAAATGCATATGGGAACAACAAAATACAAAGGCAGCCTAAGATAACAAAGAAAAGTTTCTTGGTCTTAAAAACTGAACAAAGAACAATCTCCAAACTCCTTTTAATGATAATGAGTGTTCCAGCCCACATGCTAATTATATATTCACTCTTACTGCTCCAATAATGTTTCCAACCAGATAACTATATTTTCCTCAGCGCTGTCCCTTTATTTTCAGCTGAGCAAGGTTTTTTTTTTCCAATCTTGAGCTCTTAATTATTTTCTCTGCAACATTCCCCTGTCTTTCCAAGGTTGCAATTAAGTACTACATTTAACTGTAACCTCTGATTGTAAAGACCACCTTGGTTTTCTCATGCTTTGTTGTTTCAAAAGATACTCTTGCAGTATTAGATAACTGCTCCTGTTTCCAGGCCTTTAAAGAAGTTCACATTCTAATTCAAGAATGTAATTTAATATATCACGGATTTCTAACATTAGCTAACATTATTTATGTTCAAGGCCCAGAGAAGCAACAAAGGTAAGTATTCTTCAACTTGGTTTGGGTCTCTCAAGACAGTTGTAGAATAATTAGTTAAGACTTGTGTTTGAATGTAGTTATTCACTTCCCAGATCTGTGAAGCCTTTCAAGATTTGACTATTACACAAAACAGCAGTAGTATACAAAGCCTTGGATACTTTCTAAAGGGTTCACCAACAGATGTTACTCTGCTAACCTGGTAGCTAAGCTCTTAAACTCTTAAAGGCAACANCGAGGGCAGTGAAACACTGCGTAGAACGGGTTGCAGAGGTGGTAGATGCCTCAGAAACATTCAAGGTCAGGTTGGACAGACCTCTGTGCAGCCTGATCTAGATGTTGTTTCTGTTCATTCCACAGGGTGATTGACAGATGATGTTTAAAACGGTCCTTCTCAACCCAAACTATTCAGTGGTTCTATGAACGCAAGACGGAATAAAAAAAACCCCAAACCAATAAACCAAAACACTCCTCTTTGTGTGCAAGAGCCACTGTAACATGTCTCTGATCCTGAGACAAATTGAACCGAACTTCAGGAGGACAATACAGCACCATCTTCTCCATGGACCAATCATTTAATGGTANGTATGAAATAAACATGGGTTTCCTTGGCAACTCTGACAGACATGCAGCAACTGAGGTAAGACTTCACAAGTGAGATTGCTTTGCTCCTTGTGTCCATCTACTCTGTCTTACTGGTTCTTAAACTACAAGGTAGGAAGCCAAAGCCAGTTTGCTACAGGGTGCAAACCAGTATATTTAACTTCATATTCTGTTGGACCAGTAGAACTAGTTTTTCCATTGGGTTACTTGACTTTGTAGAAGCACTGCATCATCACAGCCATACCATTTACCAGCACCCAAGCCAGGTAACTGGAGGTATTCACCTTCACCTTACATGCATGGCCTTCACTTCAATATCCAAACAGCATTTCAAATCCTACATCCTGACCCAGCCAGATGCCAGTCAGTACAGTCTCTCGAAAAACAGGCTGATGGACAGACAGACTAGCAGTATTTGTAGCCTATAGGAAAATTGATATCTGATGTAAGAAAATAGGAACTGTGAACAGTAACATTTTGCTGTTATGTCTGTGCTACCTGATGCCCTGTTTAGTGAAATACAGAATACTTTGAGCACTTCTGCTTCCAACAGTTGTTTCCCTTGAGTAGATGGCCATGGATATTCAACATGTAAGCTGTTGAAACAAGTTCTGAAATAATACACTGTCACATCTGAAATGCTAATTGAAATTTTGCCATCTCAGTAAGGTTTCTTACCCTCAGCCCTTTACATACTTACAGGAATTCCTCTGCCTTCATACTTCAAGATACTCTCTTCAGAAATGCATATGGGAACAACAAAATACAAAGGCAGCCTAAGATAACAAAGAAAAGTTTCTTGGTCTTAAAAACTGAACAAAGAACAATCTCCAAACTCCTTTTAATGATAATGAGTGTTCCAGCCCACATGCTAATTATATATTCACTCTTACTGCTCCAATAATGTTTCCAACCAGATAACTATATTTTCCTCAGCGCTGTCCCTTTATTTTCAGC
>VYXB01002517.1:596580-611608 GCA_013397135.1 Pachyramphus minor
CACTTTGCAGATACCCTTTAAACCAGGTACTCTTTCCCTCCCCAGCCCCCCCCCCCAGCTAAATCAGTGAAAAATCTCCAGCACATCTAACTTAAATTTTTACCAGAGTAAAGGTGCAGGACTGAGAAAGTGTCATCCTAACCAGCATGACAGCAATATAAGTCCCAGATCTACATATTTCCTATTCCATTTTAAAGTGGTATTCTCCACTCCTAGACCTGGACAAAGCTTGACTGACTAAGTCCTGAGTAGTCTGACCTACAGTTGAAATTAACCATGCTTGAGCTGGGATTGTGTAAGATCGCCTCCTGAGATCACAAATCTAAGTATTACATAAATAAAAATAGAAACCAGATCCTAAAAAGAGCCCTAAACAACTGTATAATCCTCAGCATCAAAAGTATTAGCGATTTTTGCAAATCCAAAGTTCATTTTTCATTAGGGCAAGCTTACTTTTCAGACACCCTGTAGCCTTCATTGGTGGTCACTGCTTTGTATTTCACATTCCCTTTGGTCCTCTCCAGCTCATCACGCCAGTCCTCGAGTATATCAAACATCACAGTTTGGTTTCTTCCATCTGTCAGATATTCAATTATGTTAACTTTGCAGACCATCAGGAATTCTAATACAAAAGCATTCCTAAATAAGTCGGTTGCCATTAAGGTAAGTGAGAAAGACCTCTTGTGTACAGGAAGTCAAAGATAAAATGCCTTTTGTACACCACACTGTCTCTGTCTGATCTCTAATAAGACACCTTTTGTCAAATACTGCTGTGACTAATAACTTCAGGAAAATAGTTTTTCCTACAGAAACTAATCAGTTCTCACAGAACTCCCACGGAGTTGAGGCTATCCTCACATCCAGCCTAAAATCCAGGATACTGTGCAACAAATACCATTTTATACTAATGCTGCTGACTGGCATCTAATAATATAGGTTTAAATGCAGAATACCAAAAACCTTTCTACAAAAATTCAGATATTGCATTTCATTTAAAGTTCATTCTTTTATCATGGAGTTTTGTGTTGAACAGAACATCTCAGGTACTTGATAAGAGCAGAAAATTGATTACACCAATTCAGTCTCAATTTCAGCTGAGAACCTTTCCTGTAGTTATATTTAGCCACCCCAGCAACAGTTATGACAGTGGCTTGATTTAGCCTCAAATCTTGTATAATAACCATACAATTTATGGAGTAATGTCAATTGTTTTAGGCACGCATCATAGTTAAGTAACATCCTGCAACATCAGCTAACACTAAAATAACAAACAGAGCTAGAACTTCCAGAGAAGATACAATGGCAACTTGAAACTTTCCACTGTAAGAAGATTAGGTTGATGAAAAATTTACAGCTTGAAAGATAACATTATTAATGAGCTCTTAGAGAAAAGTTACAATTTTAAAAGTATCAGAACATAAGTGGTATAAAAAACAATTTATAAAGTTTATTTGGTTTGTCCCATAACAATTTCATAAAGAACAAGACCTAGACACTTACTATTGAAAACAGTTAAAGTATGAAAGAATTCTGGCACAGCACTTCAATGCTGGCACAAAGACGAGGCTCCCGCCACATTTGCCCAGTCTCTCCCTGGAAAAGCTTAGTCCTTGTGATATTTGTAGCTGAAACTGAACACCAGTTACAGATAAAGCCTACAGCAACTACCTGAGCCAGCAACGTGCCCCCGCAGCAAAGGCAGACAGTGTATTCTTGGGTTGCATTAGGAAATCCACTGCCTACCACCTGAATGAAGTGACCATTGTTCTCAGCCTCTGTAGCTGAAGGGCTGTGCCCACTGCTGGGCTCTCCAGTTCAAGACAGGCACAGGCTTCCTGGGCCAAGCCCAGTGAAGGCCTACTGTCTTCACTGAAGGGCTCAAAGCACCTGGTATGAGGAGAGGCAGAGCTGGGATCATTCAGGTTGCAGAAAAGCAGGCTCAGCAGGGGCACAGAGGGGCAAGAAATCTTCCCAGTGTGTATAAAAACCTGACTGGGAGTGGGAGCACAGGAGGAGAGTACAGAGGACGAATCCAGACTCCGTGACACAATAAAAGGCAGTTATCCACATCCTGAACTACAGAAAACTCCATTTAAATGTAACAATAAAACTTTCCACTACGAGGAGGGTCAAATAATGAAACAGATTGTCCAGAAAGGCTGTGGATACATTTGAAACCCAACTGGACACCACCCTGGTAAACTGCTGTAGTTAACGCAGATGGATAGGAACATGATTAGATGAGCTCCAAAGATTTCTTCTAATCTCAGTGATTCTGAAATTCCTTGACATATTTTGCTAACTGCCTGATTAATACCTCACACACATCAAAACTTCCCTCTGTGAAAGGAACACATGGTGTTGTTGCACTGAAGATCAGGTTCCTAATTCAGAACAGCACTATTGAAGTCTGAACTGTGGAATGCTAGAAAGTGTACTGACAACTTTTTTATCTTGAACTTTGCAGCTTACTTTATTATTCAGCCCAGTTTGATCAAGAGGGAAGATTATGTAATAAATCAGCTTTATGAGGAAGTCAGACGTCTTCCAGAATCTTGCTATGCAAACCTATGTTTTTTCTGCTGTTGCCTGGAAGCACCATATTGCTTGCAAATGAGAGCAAAAAAGGGATATGCTTTTTGATACAATGCCACTGCAAATGCAGTAATTTCAGAATTAGGAGCAGGAAGTTTAGTTCGCAGCAATAGTACAGGAAAAACCACACGGATAAAATACGCAAAGTATTTTGAGGATGAACCATGTGAAAAGCATTTGCACATATTGGTCACAGTAAGTTTTCAGTCCAGGGATGCTACTCTCGCTTAGAAAATTTCTGTGCAACTACCTGAAGGACATAGACTCCAACCGCAGACAGTTTAGAGATTTTAAGCAAGTCTAACAAGGGAAAAAATTAATCTTCTGAGGCTGTCTGCCAGCAGGACAGAGTCATAAGCCAAGCACACGCTCAAACACTAAACATCCCAGACTGCTTAAGGAACTAACTATGCAACAAACAGATCAAAAATAGAAAGACATTTACCTGTGTTGTTTGGGGCAGCTGATGCATAAGAGAACAAAAACAAACGTTTAAGCAGCTTAGGAGTCTGGCTATGATGAACTATACCACTGACGATCTAGAAAAGGACGAAAAATTAACACCCAAACACACACCAAGACTGTCAGTGTTAAAAATGTGATTTTTAATTTTTTGCCACCCCCTCCATCCAGGTTTTAAAAAAAACCTGATGGATTCTATCCCCAACAGCTGAAAACTGACTTCTAGTAAGCTTTCTCTGTTGCCTGCAAAACACTATTCCTACTTGGTCTAAGTAGTATTATATATGTTCAACTTCCAGAATTACTCGTATTCAAATAAAACTAGTAGACTCCTAGTTTGGAGTTCAGATTAACCTGCCAAAAGAACTGAAGCTACCAGGAAACTAACAGCTTTCATAAGAAAAAGGATGAAGTCTAAAATATAATGAAATAACACGTCACAAATAGAATAACTCAACAAGTTTGCCTGAGCTGAAGCTAATTTCCTATAGCCCTCAAAGTTCCAGTTTTTAAAGAGCCAGTGCATCTGATCTTTTAACTGCTACACATGACATTTAATGAAATCAGTCTTTTAGTTTCTCAGAGGTGATCAGAGCAAATTTTTTTAAATTATCAGAAAATACTTAAGGTTTCAGGGATCCCTCATGTTGAATTTCACCCTTCTCTCATCCTCACAATTAAACACCCAACACTAAGCTTAAAAATAGAAAAACAAATTAAGTTAGTATACTTACTCTTTTCACTTCCTCTTCTTTTGTGTATCTCAGGCAAAAATTAAATACTCTAAGGTCTTTACAGTAGATAATTAACCTTTCAGGGTATTTTCTCAGCTGTCCAGTTAGAAGTTTCTTTTTCTCATCATAAACTGTAAAATTAAAAAGCCCAAGTAAATATCAAAAAGATATTTGCCATCTGTTGATATATTTGCACCTGCTTAACTCTTCAGAGTTCTCAATAAACTAATTCAAGCCCAAGTTTTAGCAAGAGAAAACTTTAGCAAAAAAAAAGTATCCTACAACACAGGATAGCACACTCTTCTGTTAATATCAATCTTTTCTTTTAAACCCCTGAAATTACTTCATACAAGGTAGAAAATAAATTTGTAGCAAACCTGCTGCAAAGCACTCCTTGACCTACCTGAAAATTAAAACCTTGTTTTCTCTCTCCCTTAGTATGTTGAAGACATCATGGAGCACATAAAACAAAGTTCCCTTAGACAAACAAGAACTACTGTTTGGGAATTTGGTACCTGTACTGCTCTGCAGTGCTACGGCTCCAAAGAAGTGAATACCTCCACGTTCACAGGAATAGTTGATACACTGGAAGATCCTTGTGCACCAAACTTAAAAGACTTTTCAGAGTACACTCTCTGGTTTGAATCACTGTACTTTGAAGGAATTGTTCTGTCTCTCCCAGCAAGATAATTAATCAAATTAATTCAGTAAAATAAATTAAAATTAATTTGACAAGCTTGAAGGATAAGATTGGATTCTGAGAGATTCCTTATCTATCATTTCATCATTAAATATAACTACAGCTGCTTGTTCTAGACTACCTAATCCTAGTTTCCAAAGTGACAAATCTATCAGTTTTCTAAAAACAATGTACATGTAAAAGGAGCACTACAAAACACCTCAGAGAAGAAAGTTGACCTACCTCCATAGATTTGATCTACACATTGCAGGGTTATGTCATTTTCTCCTAAAATTTTATTCTTAAATTCTGGCTCCTAGAATATGAAAAAAAAATTCTTAGAAATGTCACACTACTAAGCAGTAGCACCTTCTCACAACTAAAGGATGCATCCAGTACATTAATATCAGCATCACTTCTTATCCTCATAAACTGTGTAAGACAGAACACTGAAGACCAGTTATTAAAATACAGACAGATGCAGATTATACAGACACAGTTTGTAAACTGTAGATATAGTTTTTTTAAGTCTCAGACATGCTTGAAATGTAGATAGAGTTTTTACTTCTCCAGTAGCTTCAAAGCATGCATTTCTATTGAGAGACACTTCTCAAACTAGAATCATCCCAGTAAACAGGAAATACAGTAACTTGATGCAATCCAAGCCCATTTGTGACAAGTTTCCTTGCTATGGGAACCTGACAGGAAATATAAAGTCTTTTAAAAGAACAAGCATCCCAAGAATACCTAGTGATAAATCTGGCTGTGATGTTGGAATAAAGTGAAGACACACACAATCCAGTTATCTACTGTGTCAAACTTGAAGTGATTTGGAGCTCCCCTCACTTTCATCATTCCACAAATTCAAAGTTAAAAATGGCATTCAAGTGATGCCACAATTAAACACTTACGTAAAATACTAGTACCAAAAGGCTGATATACACTACATCATTAAACTATATATTGCTGTGAACAGAGTTAACTTTATTCATGTTACTTCCAAGTCTGCAGTACTCTGAACCACATGGCTAATACTGAACTTGTTAAAAGAAATATAGTTGGCATATTACAAAACCAAGGTCTAAAGTTAGTGGTAGAACAGAAAGTAGCATGGTCATTACTAACTTTCCACACTAATTACCAACTATTTCCACATCGCTTGAGATTTATGCTAGAAAAATCCACAACTTTGTCTTAATTCCAGGTCTGAAAATCTGAATTTGGCTGCATTAGTTTTAATGCTTAAGCTTTGTCAAATTTTACCCCAAGAAACTTCTGACTAAAATCAATGTGTGTTGATCATATTATTCTCACTGTTCTTCACTGTTGAGATCACCTTGCACCCAAGAACCACATACCACACTCTCCTGTCACTTTTATCACCTAAATGGACCAAACTGTTTCAATGCTTAAGCATATCAAAAAAGGTGTGGCATTATCATTCCCCTTCAACAGCTCAATTTGAGCACCTAAACCAAAGGAAACAAGATGGAAATAATTTTTAAGATTTGAGGAGCTTTTAGCTTATTCACTGTTTTGCAAGCTCAACAGCACTAGATTTTAAAATTTTTTCAGTAAACACCTGACTTTCAACAGAAAAATTCAGAGCTTTACTGAGCCACACATTATCTAGAGCCTTTCCACTGAGCATTAGGCTATTCAGTCTTGTACAGCCCTCAAGTAATTCTGAAGATGTAGCCCAGGTCAAGTCAGACAGATGTTATCCAGCACCAGAGCTATGTTTGACATTCACACTTCCACAACTGCTACCGGACAAGGAGTCAGAAATTGGGTTTAAACAAACTGTTGATTTAATTTTCAGAACAATAGACTCTTAACTTAAGCTTCACCAACTCACAAGAGTTATCAACTATGGTTAAGGTAAGTGTCCACATAAGCTCGCACTGTTTTTACTTAAAATAGTCATTAGAGCTTGAGGATGCAGATGCAGATTAAAGTTAGTCTGCACGCATTAAAACACTTTATCTTTCCTTTACATGGAGATGCAAAAGACCATATGATTATTTATTCAGACACACTACATGCTTCAGAGCCTGTTTGGTCATAATTAGAAAACTTGTTTTCCTACATTATCATCTGAAGCAGAATCATCGTCAAGGAAAGAAATCTTGAAGTTTGTGCACACGAGTTTCCCGTAGGTGCCACGGTTTGACCCATCTTCTTGTATATACTTGTACACTGTGCTTGCTTCACAAAGCAGCAGTTCACCTGTACAAAAGAAACACTGACTGGCAACATAACTGACATTTATAAGTGAATTGTTTCAGTTGTTATCTTAAACTCAACGTTAACTTCCTGACAGCTTCTCAGAACTCATCTGAAAATATTTCATCACTGTGACACAAAACCACTAAGAGGCTGCTCCTGAATCAGCACACTGCGAGCCTTCCAGGTTATTCACATCACTCCAGACAGCCAGAACTGCAGATGTTTATGAGTTCTGTAACGAGAGGTACCTCTGTCATGGCCTACTCTAAGTGGCAGAAGAACAAGGTTGCAAGGGTGTACTTGAAAAAAAACAAAAAAAAACCCCAGACCACAACAAAGAGTATCCGGTCAGTAAGTTAACTCTTCCAATTTTCCTTCTGTTAAACTCTAAGAATGCTGAAACATTTGAGTTAATTATTTCAAGTTCATCATGGTTAATTTTTCATAGCTTTGACTGTGGATGTTGCTTATTTTGCAGGTCCCATGGCTATTTTAAAGTTCCAAACAGAGATCTCAACAAAGATCTAGTCTTAGAATTTACAGGAACTGAACTTCAAGTTTAAAGAAAATAAAGATTTAACAGGTATAATCAGACAAACTCTTGGTCTTTCCTAGAAAGTGCAAGAAACTCAATACAACAATACTAGTTTATTGTAAAATTTTACTTGTATTTTGTCTTTCCTGATCTTGGAAAACATTTTTTAAAAAGAAGTAATTGTAAATTTAAAAAAAAAAAAGTCTTAGCAGTAAACATCAAAAGGCCTAAGTAACTCACAGTATAAGCCAAGCAACTAGAAAGTAAGTTTCCTCTAGTTCTTGTCTTCAGTTCCCAAACAAACAAAAACATATAACATACAACAGTTACCTGGTAATAAGCGAGGATTTACTTCCTTTTCTATGGGTTCCTTTATGTGTATTTCCTAAAGAGAGAAAGAATAATTATCACTTTGAATTATTACCTTCAACATGTGTTGTAAATAACTACACTCTCCCTCTTTAACACCTCACTTCCTAGCAAATAGGTAAATTTAAATTAAGGAAAACGCCTTCTATACAAAAGGAGAGTAGGTTTGCAATATGATCCTTCCACTAAATGTCTGTAGTCTATTAACTAAATAGTTTGCCACCCACAGTGACAGTGACACGCATTTCTGAACACACACATAAAAATGCATTTTCTGTACAAGTAACAGACAGAAATAAAGCATTACAAATACTTTTTTAGTTCTCTCAGCACACCTGAATGGATAAGCACAAACTTAGTATTTCAACAGCATCTCCTAGAATTCATTCATAAGCTTTTCCACATATGACTTACTATTTTTTTTTTAATGCATCCTTCACAGTTTTTTCAAGGTTCATCCATCACTACCTGTTTCTGATTTTCTTACATGTATTATTTCAATCAAGGCACAAAAAGTCACTCAAATGGTACTAACACGATACGAAAGGGACTTCAGGATCTCAGAGCCAAGAGGTAAAAACCAGTGACAGGATATCCTTTAGTTTGGACCTAAACTGCATAAAATGAACATTCTCAGTATCACTTATTCCAGCCTTACAGCACTGATAGCTGGGCTAAAATCTCCAGCCAAAAGACTAATAAAATAGAGGACATGCTACACCCTTCCTGCTCAGCCAGTTCAGAACTTCCTCCTCCAAGTCCGACCACTTCACAAGCATTGGAGTCTTTCTGGAAAACTATTAGTTAACTGGAAACCCCCCCAGGGCTACAGCAATAAGCAAGCTAATTTTAGTTTGTCACCAGCATCCAGAGTCAGATCCTGCAAATCAAGGCAAGCAATCAAAGGGAGATACAAGCAATTATAGTTTTGCTGGATTCAATAAAGAGAAACAAAAGCCACTGAAAGCACAAAAATAAATCCCCCTGCCCTTCATATAAACACTTGTCCTCAACACTCAGAAGACCCAGAACAAAGTTTGAAGGTTGCACAGCAAAGCTAAAACCACCAGGAAATCATGTCATGAGAACAGAGATGTTCACGACAGGCTGAAAAGAGAAAAAGGTTATAAAATTAAAATGGTGGTGAAGAAAGAAATCTATAACTACAGCTGGCAGCTAATACAGAAAGCAAAACACAATTTGCTGCCTTTGACTTCTAAGAGTGGATGTTGTACAAGTAGATTTTAATCAAAGTTCACACTTGTCAGCTAAAAAAATTACTGCAGCTTAAGGTAAACACTTCTGCATTCAGAGAAGATATGCACACACTTCTCTTTTTCCAGTGTTGCCTCCTCACCACTGGTAGCTCTAAGCAAAACTTCAGATTTACTGATGATAGCCATACCTTATACAATCACTCTTTGTGTTCAATTATATGCAACACTGCTCAGAAATTGAATGCCAACAATCACTGCTACAGAACAGTAAAGCAGTACATTAACCAGGTGCTTTTCCAATAACTTTTACTTTGGGACATATCATAAGGCATGTTTCTGTATACACAATGCTTCAGTGTTTGAACTCATTGCCATGAGTACCATTTTGTCACTGTTGCCAGATAAGACCTGGAAAAAAAAATTTGACCTCAAAGAAGTTATTTATGCATACACCCATTTGCTGAAATGCAATGAAGCTTTTATAACAGGTGTCCAAGGCAAGTAATTTTGAACATGTGCTCTGGGTGTTGGCTACAAGTTAAATTGGTTATCTTTCAAAAGGAATTAGAATTTTCATTAGATTACATCACAGCAGATTAGAGACCTCACCACTAAGACCACCTTGTAAAATTCTGTTTTGCTTTGTTGACAAAACTCCACTCACTGAAGTGCTTACTATAGGCAGAATTCTTGTAACATTCAACGGCTTTCAAGAGCTAAGCCTACAGAACAATTCTATTTGAAAGTCAACATTTATATTCCCATAATGAATTAATAAACATATTAAAGACATATATGCTAGGGATAGCTAGAATGCAATCCATGCTGTGGCACTCATTTTTCAAGGGAGAGTACTAAAATACACTAAATTTTAGTAATATTTTGTAGATAAATTTTATATTTGCCCTTTTCAGAGAGAAGGCAAAGATCTTTAGGAAGATACGTTGTTAACTCACCATGAGTCAGTGCAAGTTGTGCAGGAAACCAAATGTTAAGCCACCATCTCCATTCTGTTTCAGTATTTTTAATATGTATTTAAGTTTCGGGGGAACATAGATCCTACCACTAACTTAAGAGCCTGCTGACACTACAATTCATGTTGTTCAATATCCCTTTAATCAGTCACAGGTTCACAATCTCCCATCCAGTTCTTTTATCCCTGGGTTTGTCTGACTACATGATGAGGTAATTTGGTTCATAAGATCAGCTGGGATGTATGTACTTGTCATACATCTGGTTTTGCAGTTAGTGCCCATTGTCAGCAGAGCTTGCTCATCAACAGGTCAGATGAGCACAAAAACAAAAGAAAGGGAAGCAGCAGGAGTAAACCTGTCCCTTTTCCACAAGCTACTAAATACATTCGGACTTCAGGAATCTTGACCCTTCACTGAAGCTAAGCACGCAAGTACTTTCCATGGGACCACAGAAAGCCATGCAGACTCTAGAGACACTTCTCATGGATCTATATAGACAGGTCTGTAGCTTCCCTGTATTGAGTGCCTCAAGATACAACACAGGAAACCCTAGCAGCAGCCACAGCCAAAAACCAGACACCCATAGGACACCTCAAAAACGAGGAAAATTAACTTTGATTGCTTCAGATATTATAGAGACAAAGACCTTCTCATCTTGGTTTTCAAGTGAGCATGAGGAACAACTGCACGGTTTACAACACCCAGGGGCTACATTCAGTTCTCCCCAAAACACATATATATTTGAAGGGACTAGTGTATATTCCCCACATCTGTCTGGCAAGGTCTTCCCCAAGTGCAGAAGGCATAAGTGAGGCAACATCAAGTTCAGGGCAGCAAGGTCAAGCAGCAGCTATGCTTCATTAAGAGGGTCCTAACATCTGGAGCAGGAAAGGAATCCCAAGTGAGGCCTGCTTTTTGCCCTACAGCCTCACCACAACTGAGAGCAATTCCTCTCACTTCCCATGGAGGTAAACAACTCCAGGAGATACATCAAGAGAGAAAAATACTCCCTGCATGCTAGAACACAGACCTTGTTAAAAAAATCTGGATATTTGTTTTTTAATCAGTATTGCAATATATATATATAGATAGATACAAGTCTGTAGACACTAGATGTTGCTTATCACTCCCAGTAGAGACCACACATATAGTCTGCTGCTGCAAAACATATGCCATAAACTCTGAACCCACCATACCCACAGTAATGCCTGCACTTATCCATAGCTGGACATTTGTGCTAGAGGTAATTCCAACAATGAGAAATAGGATTTTTTGTAAATATACTGAGAAAACATGTTTCTGAGATTCAAACAATAAAGGAACCAATTCTCACTGTCAGGATATCAAGAGTGTTGGCTGAAAAGTACATTCTTTCAAAGCTGACAGCAAATAGTAGAGCTGTGGGGACACAGGACACTTTCATGTTTTTATATAGTTTTCCACAAATAAGCTCTGCATGGTAAAGCTCTACATCATGGTGAGGTTTGCTATGAACATCTGCTTTTTTTTCATATTTACTCCACTAAAAGACTAAGAGAGGTGAAAGATAAATGTATAGTTAGGAAAGTTATCAGTTGTAAAAGCCACACGGTGTACTAAAATACTTGCAAGCTAGTTGTGCTGCTCCATCGAATGACATACAGTGTTCCTGAGTAAAATAAATCAAACTTGTGCCTAACAATTCCACCAGAATTTCACACAAAAGAGGAAATACCTGTGCAAATGCATAGCATACACTTTGTATTCAGAAACAAACCACATTAAGTACTTGGTATTTTCTTTATTGGTCACACAAACCTAACCCCGTGTTGTATGCCATACAATCCAGAGGATATACTTCACTTTAGTAACATTGCTGAAAATAATCTGCTTGTTTTCCTTCCTTTCACTCCATTATTCAACAGTCCATTAGATCATAGCGCATGTTTTCCATGTCTGTTTCATCTCTTATCCTTTCCTCTTTCCTTACATTGTCCTGTCCATCTCCTCTGACATCAGCTCCTGGCTTCCCCCATGTCAGCCCAGCTGCCCTCTTCAGTAACTCCTACTCCATACACCACTAACCCTGTAATTACACAATTCCACTTTTGAAGGGGCACTGTGTTATTTTAAGAGTGATTACTACAGAACACACAATACTGTACCAAGATCTCCAAGCAAAAAGTATTCGTGGTGGTTATGAGCTAACAAATGTGCAGGACCTGAGAGACAAAGCACAAGAGGTGTAACACTTACCAGCCTGTGGTGTACTCCAGATTTCAGGGACAAGCAGCATGGAGCAGAACCACCTCTTAAAGTTTAAGGGCTAACACATGATACAGCATCCCATAATAATAAACATGAAGGATTTAACTCTAAAGAACGCATGTGCACAAAAAAATCAATTTCAAGTTTTAAACAAAATGTAATATCAACGTTTTTATCCAAATTAAGATTTTTTAGGAAAAGATGACCCATCTTGTTTGCCCTGTAAATCCCCTCAGTTTTTAAAGTTTGAAAAAGTTAGAAATCATGAAGTAATTCAATGTTTCTGTGTCTCCATAAATAAATATTCCAAGTCTATGATCAGACATGTCAAAACATTGACTTTATACCCTAGCATTCACCCCACTTCCTGCAGGGTAGCCAAGTCTGTCCTGAGGGGAAGTGTGTCATTAATATCAACATCCTACAGTCTCACTCTCAACAGACCATTGATTGATCTGTGGTTCCATACAGCAGAGCATAACTAGGTTATATTTAGTCAGATGTCAAAAACACTGCTTTTCCAGACATTCTGGGGTTTCACAGCAGAAAATACTTCTGTTCCTTTCATAAAGAGCATTTTCTTTTCACTCCTTACTTCCATGTGGCCATATATTAACATGAATAGTTTCTGTTTCTTTTTTTACTCAAACACACAGAACAAATTAAAGCTAACTTAAATTTTACTTTTCAGAAGTTTGCCTAGTATGTCCCTCAAGTATCTGAAGATGGAATAAACAAGAGGGGCTAAACCAAAACTCAGCTCTGCTTGTTGATTTCCTTATTGTAGGGCTCCCCTAACCTAGAAGGGGCCACTTAAGGTCTTAAAAAAATCTCCCAAGCAAACAAGGACAAGCCCAGAGAACCTGGAGGTTTTAAGCAAAATGGGGGTACAGCATAACATTACTGTTGTACAGTGGTTGCTAGAAAATACTGCTGCAGGTCAGAAGCACAAACAGATTCAAGGCAAGGCTCTGTAAATTCAGCAAGAAGTCCACCATTACCTCCAGTGCTATCCAGATAAAACCTCAAGCTCATCAAGTCCCTGAACTGCTGTTTCCCAGCTTTTGGCAGGACCAGAGGCAGCATCACGCTGAATACACCTGTTGCCAATACTCCTCCCTGAGCATCTGGAAGTTAACACTACCTTGATCAAATTTCCCAGCTGACCAAACTATGTTCCACACATGAGGAATTAAGAATTTCCCTGTTCTATCAGTCTAGCTCTATTTTAAAAACTCAGCTACATGAAAGTTAACTTGTACAGGAAACCCATGTTCAGAAAGTTATTTTTATTGGGTACATACAGAATACTGTTCCTTGAGAGATGCTCACTTCTGCTTACTTTAGGATATTTAATCAACATGCTTTTTCTAGATCCCAAATAACCTCACAAGTTTCAATATATATCTAAAGGTTTTTTATTAATCCTCAAAAAAGCCACTAAAGTCTTCAGTTTCCTGTGTAACCGTTAAAGCTGTCAACAAGAGCAGAGTCACACTTGCTTTACTTGCTACTCATATCAGACCTCAGTTTCACTGAGTTTTTGAAGGTGCTAAAGAGACACCAATTCTATGGCAGAAGTCACAACTGTAACACCAGCTTTCTGCTGCAAGAGCCCACGAAATTCTTCAATTTCAGTCCAATAAAGGAGAGGGCTAAAAGCAACAGAAATGAGTCAAGAGTTAATGACTGCAAGCTCGAGTGAATCAGGACATTTCATTAAGAGCTTCATCTTCCAATATTAAATACTTCTGTTATTCTTCCTGCAGCCATCAGGATCATATTTGAGGTGTTACATCACTGCAGTTGAAATCAAGTTAAACTACTCTTTATTATTTGATATTTTACTATTTTGCAGTATATATATGTTTGACCTGTACTTTTCCAAACCAGCCATTTTTTCTAGCAAGCTTTAGTCATCCACCTCACTCATCTAAGTGGTAAAATGTCATCCAGTAAGTCCAACAAGTCAAGCTGTGACCTTTACAAAATTCAGTTCCCTGAAAACTGAATTTTGTAATTTGTACAAGGTACTTTCCTAAGGTGAAACAGTGATGTCACACAGGGATATGCTGGCTGACTCCAGAAAGATTTGTACATGTCATTTATACCCATTTTCACTTGAAAATACAAGAAAGAGGAAACTTCTAAAGCAAACCAACGAAACTACAAAAAACCAGGCCTGAACAAGACATAGAACCAGTTTTGCTATCACAAACTAAGAACCTAAGTTTTAAGTAGCACAGCTACTTCAGTTTCAACAACTCTGCATTGTTTTCAGATCCAGTGAAAAATAAAACCTGTGGATTCACCAAGGTCCTACCAGTGACAGACTGTACTAACCAACAAGATAAACAAAAATCCCTTCCTTAAGAAGATCTCATGAGAATCGAACAATTAAGAAGAACCAGTCTGACACAAATTACAAACAACTAGGAGGTGGAAAAAAACTCAACACATATGGCTCATCTTCACGGATTGGTTTAACTAGAAAACAGCTGTTTGCCAGGAATAAGAATGGAGGAATACAGAATAATACTGACCTAATGCCATCTGGTAACAAGATGACCTCAGTAAACCGAGTCTAAGGTCACTTCAATCAAGCCGCCAACATAAGTTTCAATAAATAAGTGCAAGGACAAGAGGGAAGAACAATATGAAGGTTGAACACAGAAAGACACACAGCCAAGATCTGTTAAGGAGGGAGATCCAGGGCTTTCCAGCGGCAGAACTGAGAGCAAGGAGTTCACTGAGGCACAGCGCTAAGTGATGTTCAGGGACAATAAGAACAACAGGTTCGGAAAGTCCCACCTTACAGGACGAGAAGCCACAGCCCGACATCAGGTCCCCGCTGATGAAAACAACTCCCCTGACTCGCCGGCGATATTTCTTAATTTTTTTTTCAGCCTTTTTTCACCCCTTGACCTTCGGGGCAGCCCCCGGGGAGGCTCAGCCCCGCATTCCCCGGCGGCAGCCCCGGCACCGAC
>VYXB01002517.1:611641-630805 GCA_013397135.1 Pachyramphus minor
CCGGGCTGATGTAGGACACGAAGGACGGCTTGGCCGCCCTGGCCCCGCCGCCCAACATGGCCCCGGCCGGCGGCCGCGCCGCTTCCCTGGGCTCGTCCCGAGCGGGGAGGCGGCGGAAGGAGCGATCCCGCCGCGGCGCGACCAGGATCCGCATCAAGGAGATGGCACCGCCCATGCCCGCCCACAGCCCCAAACCCGGCCCCGGCCCGGCCCCGCGACGGCCATTTCTGGGGCGCCGCCTGCCGCCCGGAGCCCTCAGTGGGCCGGGGCGCTGTCAGTCACCGTCCTTGGGGATGGGGAGGGCACGGCCCTGGGCATCCCCCGGGGGGCGTCCAGACAAGGTGCTGGCGGCTCTTCCTTTGCCCTGGGGTGCGCGGCTTGGGCTAGCAGGGGTCCCTCCTCCCCTGGCTTTTTGAATTTCGGGGTAACCGCGTCCCTTTTTGCGTTACTGAGAGGAGGGCCCGCCCCTGCCTGTGCCTCGGTTCCGTTGTCGCTTCCACAGAGTCATAAAATCACAGAATGATTTGGGTTGTAAAGGATCTTAAAGCTCATCTAGTTCCACCCCCCCCTGCCATAGGCAGGGGCACCTTCCACCAGACCAGGTTGCTCCAAACCCCATCCAACCTGGCCTTGAACATTTCCAGGGATGGGGCATCCACAGCTTCCCTGGGCAACCTGTACCAGTGCCTCACCACTCTCACAGTCAAGAATTTTTTCCTAATATCCAACCTAAACTTTGTTTTAGACACCTCTTGCACTGTTTTGCACTGCAAAACACTAGTGTTGAATCTGTGCAAACTTACAAGAAAACTCAGCATTAAAATCTAAACAAAGCACCAAGACACAGAATTTTAGTTATGGCAGGAGAAGTGCAAGGAAAATGACATAAAATTACGTCTCCATGAAATAATCCTCTAAATCCTCAGAAACTGACTGCTGATAGACCTCATAAAGTCCTCTGCTCAGTGTCTGTTAATGTGTTACAGCCACATCCTCCCTGGAATGTCATCTTTGGACACTGTAAATGAACACCAGGTTTACCTGGTATCTAGGTTACTTTTAAAAGCTTCATTTTTATATGGATACAGAACAATGCAAATATTGTAAATGGCCTGTGGCAACGCAGCAAGACAACACAGCAATTCAAATGATGAATGGTAACCCAGGCGACAATCTGCACACGGAGTAGACTTCATGGAAATATTTTTATAAAAATAAAACCTGCTTTACAGACGTCAGTAGACATCAATAGCTACTTAAATAATAATGATAAGCACTTCTCATATCATTCCCCCTCTTTTTATTGCAATATTCTTTATTTACCTTGCTCCAAACCCAGGCCTAGGAAAACTAAAAGAAGAAGAAAAAGGGTTAAGTGCATAGGAGAGCCTTTATAAAAGTAAACTGGAGTGACTGTTTTAATTCAGAAATAAAACACTTTCTCTATTTCCAAACTCAAGGAAAAAGAAATCTTTGGATTTAATCACCTTCAAGAAAATTGTCAGAAAAAATTAGAAAATTCAGAGGTTAGGTTTCATTAATAGTTTTACAACAAAGGCTATTCCCACGCAGAAGAGGTCTCATGTTTCACTCCACAGCTGCTTCCTTGTCATTCCTTACATTGCAGCTGACCTCAGCTGCATAGGTCAAAAGTGCACCCCATGGGATTACATTGGTGTAAATCCAGGGTGAGGGGAAATGTGGGACTGCATTTCAGTCCTCTCTAGTGCATCAAAATACACAAAGAAAAAGAATGGCACTATATATATATAAAAAAACCAAACAACAACAACTTTTAAGGTTTCTGAATTTACATTGGGAATAACACGAATACCTCAGAACACCACACTAAGCACACTAAGGCAAAAATCAGCTACTTACTGCCATAGCATGTTTCAAAGAGGAAGGGATGTTTTGACCCCAGGCCAGAGTCTTAACTTGGATGGGAAGTGCAAAAGGAGCCTTAATTCCCACATAGCACATGGGAATTCATTCTTCAACATCTCATAAAAAAAAACCCCTACATCCAAAAAAATTGGAATGTAACTGCTAATCTCCATCAGCAAAATATCCATGTCCTGTCCCTGGTAATGAACAGCGAGTGTTCCTTCCTGGGGTTTGCTCTCCAGGCTGCCAAATGTGCAGGGCTCAACCAACTGCAGAAGGAATTTGAGGCCTTTTGCCTGGAATTTGAGGGCGGGATTCAGATCCCCTTTATCAGTCAGTGTGTTCATCTTTTCTGGAATGAATGAAATAAACTATCACATATGCAAGTGCCCTCCTTCCCCTCCTTGTCTTTACACTACAGTCATCTACTGCCTCTCATTTATGTATTTATATATTTACTTTTTTGTCCCTTTTATGTGCTCCCTCCCTGCACATTTTCATTCTGTAGTGTTATTCCAAATTACCCCCTGTAATCTTCTCCCTGTGAGGAAATAAGGCAATTCAATGCTGTATCATTTGGGATTATTCTTTTCACCAATAAAGACTTTTTAAGACATGATTTTGCAATGAATTGAAATTCCTGAGATGGTGTGTTAACAGTATCTGTCTTCCCACATTACTTCTAAATGGAAAGTGTTGTTTCATGCTGCCAATGACTTGTGTATTTAAAAAAAGTGTGCAAAATTATGTACTTTAGTTTTGTTCAATTTTACATTTCTCAGTTATACCAATGACAGTCATGCAAAGGACTGTTAAAAGTCAAGTTCTAGTTTATCTGTGGTGGGTTAGGAACATACAGCATTTCACTGCCTCTCTTTATCCTTATACGTTGAACTCTTTCTAAAAGGATAATCACAGTATTTACCTTTAAAGAGGGAAACTCACAGATCAGGTCTGCTCTTCCCCTGAACAGAGACTGCTTTGTTTAAAAAATTTATGTGCTACTACTTTGAGCAATTCTTTGGGCTGAATTCTCAGCTGTGCCCAGGCTGGGTGGGAACAGCTGATACAGGGGAGACACAAAGGAGCCACTTGCAGCTTTTCTATCAATCTTTTTTCAGGGACCCTCTTAACTACAAGTTGTATCTCCTATTTTCCTTCGTGGAAAATTCCTTTCCTTCCTCCTCATCAGCATTGCCTTGGCCATGGGGAGTGCGTAGCCTGGATAAGGCATTATCCGAGGCAGTATCTGGAGCGCAGTTGGCAAGGATCACTGAACACAACTTTGTTTCACATTCCAGCTTTTCTGAGCCTGAGACTTTGTAAACCGTGGTGCCTTGGGGGGTCCAAAGGGTGCTCAGATGCACTGTGGTGCACTTGGATGGGTTGCAAGTCACTGTGTGTTGTGAGTGCTTTGGTATAAGTTGGACAGGTGTCATGAATTTTTAAAGCCATTCCTGGGTGTGGAGCAAACTTGTGTGACTGCTGAATTTTTACTCCTGATTTCCTCTTTTTGAAGAAAATGTAAGGAGTCTTACCCTGCTGTAAACCTGCAAAGTCATAGGTGGGCAAATCTTCCATTCCAGAGGGGTGAATCACTGGCAGGACTCTGTGGTTGTGCACCCCTTTGACCTCCCATCCCGGCTACATCCAGGTGTAGACACTACTTTTAGTAAGTGCACCTCCAGTAAAGGAGGTAAAGATTTTGATGTAGCAGCTGGAAAGAGAATCCCACAAAGTTACCATTTGTCAAGGATTCACAATCCTCCTCTTCTATCCAGAGAAGCTACCTAGAGAGAATTTGAAGATTTTTCTTTTTTTTTTCACACTTGCCTGGGCATTGCCAGGAGAACTGCACTTAAATGCACAAACCTGGGTATTTCTGTCACAGGTGCATAGTTACTCTTGACACTTCCTAGAGCATCACAGATGGTCACGTGTGCTCAGGATGGAGTAGGTGTCCCCAGAGTGTTGGATTTACCTGGAGTATAAACAGATACACCATGCGTGCTCGGTCTGATACTCCCTATTTCCACTGTCCAATTAAGTAACTCAATTTAGGGCTTAATATATTAAACACATTAAAGTGGCTGAAATCAGTATGCAAGAAATATAGGAGAATTAAGATGAAGATGGAAGTCAGATTAGTGGGAACTATCAGAAAAAATTAATAAATGAGGAATGTACTGTGATGTCCCCTTGGGAAAAGGTCAGCAAATCAGTCTGTAGCTATCTCTGCTTTACACAGGTTAAGATAATTTCCTATGAAAAGTCATGAATGTTAGTTTTATGCAAATTAAGACAATTCTTAAAAAGAAAAAGAAAAAAAGAAAGATGTTGCTTTTAGCACTGGATTCACACTGACATTTTCATCTGTCAGTACTTCCAGTGTCCTTTGGGAATCAGTTTCCAAACTTGGTTCAGACTACAGTCTGTCACCCTGGAGGTGAACTCCAAGGTAATAGCAGAGCTGTGGAGTATAACCACTTGTTTCCATCCTCATTTATGAAGTATATGATCAGAGATTGTGTAATGGTGTCTTATATGAACTCTTTATCTCTCATCTTTGTTGAGGTGATCTTTCTCTACTGACTGTATTGTGTGTTTCAATTTCGTATACAAAGTTTTCTATTCATTGTTGTCCGAAACTAATTTCTTTGGGGAGGTTTTGTGTGAATCTCCTCTAGTAAAGGGAAAGCAGATCTATTCTAGCTTTCATCAGTTGAAAACTGTGGCTCTGACTCCTAAATCATCATGTCTCAATCTAGGGACACCACGTGCCCTGTTCTTCCCTGAAGGTGGTTGAAGATATGCATTTTATTTCTTAAGTAAAGCCATCTAGGATGTCCCACATGGCCACATCATGACTCAGATGGCAAATAGCAGTTCCTTCAGCAGTAGAAATACAGACCATTGCAATTTTGTATCCATCCCCTAATTACTGTATAGTTTTGTTCTACAAGGGCCTTGCAGAGCTAGTGAGCAAAATAAAATTTGAAATTTTGGTTAAGTAATACTGTAGATGGTAAAAGGCCATAGAGGGGGGCCATGGGGACATCTGACAATGACCAGGAATGTTCACCTACCATTTGGGGCATATAGTGCCAAAACATGCATGCAGAAGAGTGCAGGTTCAAATTAACAACTATGCAATGAGACAGAGGCATTAACTGCTGGGAACACACCCTGGAACAGAGTGTTTTACTTTAGTCATAGAGACAGAGCTACGAATTAAATGTTTTAAACCTGAGGATGGAAAACAAAGTATTGCTATGTTAGTTGTGAAAATTGAGGGAGCAAAGCACATCACATCTAATAGCAAAACCACCTTCTTTTATTAGCTACAAGTGGGAGAAGAGGAAGTGAGTAACTAATAACTCTACGCACCCAGGAAACTATGGGTGTCACAAATAAGAATACAAGAGCCAGGGAAGTTCCTCAGGTTTTTTTTTTTACATCTCTTGAAAGCAAACATAACTCCTTTTTCATGGGCACACAGAGACTTCCTTGTTCCGGTGGTGAACGTCTTTCTTTTATTCTCCAAAAGGCTGTGAATCCAAATCACTTCAGGCTAGAGACTTCTTATCCTTAACAGTACCCAAAGGGTGAACCAAAGCCCATCTGTGGCAGGGGAAAGACTACACCATGTCTGGATGTCAGGAAAAGTCAAATTAGGGATCACCTCTCACCCTCAGTTCTTCTAAACCTGCAGTCTAAAGGGAGGTCTTAAGGATCATGATCTCTTAGAAAACAAGAATGATATATAGCTATGTGGTCTTCCTGATATCTAAGGGTGTGAATTGACTCTTCTGTCTTGGAATGTACGCAAGAAACCAGAGAGCAACATTCAGCTCCCAATTTGATGTCAGTCCTTGAGCTGAGTGGTAGAAAAATCTGCTAAGCTGTCCTTCGGCAGCCCCGATTCCTTCTGCCCAAGAAACTTCTCCAAATGCAATGTGGTTGGAAAGTCCTTGGGAAAGATTTTCAGCTCTCCATCACTAGCTAGGAATCTGGTCCATCTAGTTAAACAGCTGTTCCCTAGCAGGACTCTTCCTACTGGGCATGAGGACTTCTGCTCTGGGAAAAGAGAAGCTATTGAGAACCATCCAGCATCCAAGTCACAAGGTACTGGACAGGCAGGTTCCAGAGTATCCTTAGGGAGAAATGCAAGGCCTATACAGGAACCTCTGTTCTTTGTGAAGGGCACATACAGACTTGAAGAGCACTTGAAGTGTTCTTTCCTTTAGCAGTGACAATGGTATCTAGTGCATGACTGCAGTAAAAAAATGTGCTTGTTTTACTTTGCCTACCAGGCCCCTTGGCTTCGATTTCCTAATGCAAAAGGCACTTGGGTGTCACTGATCATGGATGCTGGGTAAGAGAGGAGCCATCCAGCTAAATAAATGCTCATGCTGTTGTCCCCACCTCCCATGCAGCTGCTGCAACTCTAAGATCCAGCCCAGATAATTTAAGAAACAGGCACAACCCCCCCTCCCCCTTCAGGAAAGCTACACACTCTTTAGCAGGAACTAAAAACATGAACTGAAGTCTAGAGGCTGGCTCTAATTTCGCATTTGTGTCCCTGACTCCAAAAAGGTTGTTGTCTAAGCAAGGTAAGCCTTTATTTGCCTAAGGCAAATGAGTCTCTGAAGCAGCAAACTTTATAGAAGCAGCAAATCTTGTAAAAGATACCTCATAAACACATATATTTTACCCTCTTAGCAACTGTCTTCGATTTGCTAGAATATTTTTCCCTGGAGTTGCTGTGGTTTTCAGATTCAGGTCTTTGGAAAGTTTTTTGATGAAATTTTCTAGAATTAAGATATATTTGTGCTAGAATTAAAACATATTCATGCTGATGTCTATAGGGGACTTTGGCATGTCTGAATGTCAGATGGGTATTTAGAAGTATCTTTCTTGATAACTCTAAAACTCACCTGCCCTTATATAACTCCAAGACATTTTTTCCAAGGAAACAATATTTTAATTCTTAATTCTTCTATTTTTTTTCTGATGCGTGGGTGAAATTTGGAGAGATACTTTTCCTCAGGGAGAAAATATAAACTGGCAGAGGATTGGTAGAAGTTTATTGTGTGGACTTTGTCCCAAAACTTTGGTTTTCAGATCTCTAACTGCATCACTGCTTCTTGGGAAACACTTCAGGCCTGGCTAATCCTGTAACTGGAGCTCTGAACTGGTCACACAGCTTGTAAATTGGCACCTCTTATGCCTTTGAATATGCTAAAGAACGTGCTGGGGACATCAGTTACAGCATCCAGAATCCTGATTTATGATTTACCACTGACATAGGAGGAATGCTTATCCTGAGTATATTGGCCTGAAAACCCTGGCAGTAGACCGCAAGAAACCTCTTAAGAAATGTAAGAAAGCAAAACCACACAGTACCTCCTCACACAAGAATTACATCTGAAATGTCCCTCTCCCCCTGTTATCAATGATTTGCCAGATACAGCCTTCTGACACACTTTTATCAACTCTTCCTTTTATACCTTAAGGTGACCTTTCTCAGGTCACCTTCCTCAGTGGGAATCCATCCTTACCTTGCAGAATTTCTGCAGCTCATTTCTTCTTTGCAGCCCCCAGTGACTCTGGACAAATTGAATGTCTCTTCTCCCTTCTGCCTGCTCTGAATTGTTTAATTTCTTTACCCCCTGAAGTGTTTATTTCTAATTTATTCACAAGATAGTCCTGATTGTTTTCCTAACCACTGCTCTCTTCTAATGCACCAGGAGATTTTATTTTGGGTTTTGCTGCCATGGCGACTTTGCTGCATTTTAAAAAAACTTATTTTAAAATGTTGTTAAAATGCATTCTTCAGCAATACAGAGGAACACCATAGTAGCTGAAACTGATCCGTTTTCCCTTCCTGCTTGCCACAGAAAGGTGAGAATGAACTCTGTCTTTACAGTGGGAGCTGCTGCTGAGCACACAGCGCTCTCTGCTGCTGGGAGCACACAGGGACAAATACAGACCCATTGATTTGCTGCATAAAACTGCACTTTCTTTTTTGGCTGTGAAGCATTCACCTGGGTTTCCAAGTGTTTGGAGGAGTGTCTTTACACGCTCTTTAACATGTGTAAGGGAGCAGCGTGTGGACACGACATGCTCAGTTGAGGCAGGACAGATGCATGAAAGGTCAGTATTCCAGTCCCTTCTGTTCAGCTTTCCCTTCACCTTTTCCCCCAGCTCACTCGCTGCGACATGACATGTAACTTTTATTAAAACCTTAGCTCAGCTGGCCTAAATTATCGTGGTCTCAACTTCCTCAATCACCTGGAACTTCTTTTTTTTCTTCTGTTTTTGTAGGGTACTCCAGTTGATGCATGGGTGTCAAACCATGCACTGGTTTTCTCTCTGCATGAAATAAAGCCTTTCTTTTCAATTTTCCACACTATTTTTGGAGTTGACTGTTGTACTACTTGATCTTCCCCCCCCCCTTTTTAATTTGATTTAATTTTAAATTGATTTGTAGCTCTCTAACGGCCTTCCTCATTTCTTCAACTGGACACATTTACTTAGTTCTGTTCTTCTGTTAGAATTTTTCTTGGTGGTTTTTTTCCCCCCCTTTCTAATGGAATGAAATTTAATGAAGTCCAAATGCTGGATTCTGCATTCTGGCATGGAGCAATGGCAGGCACATGTATAAAGTGGGAGAGGCGTGGCTGGACATTTGCAGAGAGGGATGTGGGGGTCCAGCTGATGCTGAGCTCAGCATGGGTCAGCAGAGTGTGCCCTGGCAGCCCAGGGGGAAAACCCACCTCGGGATCCATCTCACACAGCACAACCAGCAGCCCCGAGAGGGGATGATCCCGCTGTGCTCAGCCATGTGCGGCCTCACTGTGTGCAGGTGGAGCAGGATGCGAAGGTCTGGAATGTGTCCTGAGGAGGGAAACAAAGCTGCTGAGAGGGCTGGAAGGGATGTCCTGTGAGAAACAGCTGAGGACTTTGGTTTGTCCACTTCGGAGAAAAGGATGCTGAGGTGTGACCTCGTTGCCCTCTGCCACTTCCTGCAGAGGGTAACGGGAGGGGGAGGTGCTGAGTTCTCTCTGATGTCCAGGGACAGGACACATGAGAATGGTTCAGAGCTGCACCTGGAGAGCTTTAGACCTGATATTAGGAAGCATTTCTTTGCTGAGAGGGTGGTCAAACACGGGAACACGCTTCCTAGAGAAAGGGTCAATGCTCCCCAGCCTGTCAGTGTTCAACAGTATTCGGACAGTGCCCTTAAAAGCATCCTTGAACTTGGTCAGCCCTGTGGTGGTCAGACATGTGGACTGGACAGTGACTGCAGATCCTTTCCAACTGAAGGAGTCCGTTCTATTGTATTCTACTTTGTTCCATTTCCTCTACTTATATCCCTTTCCACTATTTACACACTAAAATAAACTATTCAAGCTATTGGTAGACATTGGGATGGCACTTAACAAGCACACTCTGTTACTGATACTGCAATGCTTCCTTCATGGTTATCCCACCTTCCCAAAGCTGCAGTTTCACATGACTATATTGGCAACATTCTGGACCACTCTGGCTCCAATTCTTAAACTCACCAGACTTTTCTCTCACGTGTAAATACATTACCTAAGCCATGACATTCTATGACAACCAGGTATCCATTTGGGACTGGCAGCCCTGGGCCTGAACCTCTGAGAAACCCACCCCCTTTTGGAGCAGCACATGCCCTAGGGAGCATGTAAAACATGGCAGTAAACTCCTGTATTCAGGCACCCTCATCTCTCCCATATCGTCCATTAACTTGCTTAACTGGATAATTACTGGCAATTTTAAATGTATGCCAGAAGTGAAGCCTGCTTTACATATTCTGGACAGAATTACCTGATTAATAGTATGTATACTATTAATACAGCCATAATGCAGCATGCAGAAAAGGAAAGAAAAGAGCTTATGTAAGAAGCAAGGTTTGTGATTCTCTTGTAGAAACAAAAGGTTTTTTGTCACCTTTTTAATGTTAAAGCAACCTTTTTCTGTAGAAAAAGCCATTAATTTTCTCTTGGTCACCTATTCCATTCTGCAATCTTAGATTTTTATGTACAGGAAACTTAAAAAAATCCACAGAGGTTTCTTGATGGCATTCCATGTTCCTTTCAATTTAGGAAATCAGCCTCAAGCAGGACTGATGCTGAGTATATGGGAAAGTATTTAAGCTAGAGGCTGAGCCACTAAATTGTGATAGGCTTTATCCTGCGATAAATAAATACTAGCAGCCACGGCCTTGCAAAATAGTTGAAGAAAACACATACATTAAAGAAGATGACCCTTAATGATGACCCTCACTAAGACAGGTATCCAAGGGCCATGTTGTATGGGAAAGTGTGCTCTGTGCAGGGTAAAGATCCCCAACAAGAGCTGCCAGTCACATACCCCTGAGAAGCCTTTATCCTGGCAGGAACTTTACACTTTTTGAAGTATTATTAGGGCAGCATTTCTTAAAATGCAAACTGTAAACAATCGAAAAGCAGTTCAATAGACAGCAAACTTCTCTCAGATCTTCATAAGCCAAATGAAAAAGTGGAACAAAATGGTAGAATAACAATTAACAGATACTTACAGAATGAAGCCTGATTTTTATTTGCATATAAATCAAAACCACCATGATAAGTCTACAGACAACACTCTTCGGGTTTTTTTTCCTCCCCAAAAATACCAAGTATCTGTTTCATTATTAAAAGCCTGAGAAATACCATGTTGAAGGAAAAAAAGATCTTCTGAAAAGATCTATTAAGGAATTTCTCAAAAGAAACTTTATTTGCTAGTCTTTTTGGCTAGAAAACTCTCTGGCTCACAGCTGTCATTCAAAAAAAAAACCCAAAACCCAAACCCACAAACGGAAGGAAAACAGATGTTTTTGTTGAATCTGTCACTGTACTTTGTAAACTTACCATAAAAGTAGAAAAAAACATTGCCAACTGTGTCTACTCCCCCCCATTATTAACACTATGCTATTCAAATCCATTTGGACAGTCCAAACAAGTCTTAATTGTTTCATAAAGAAATGAATTAAGCATTGTGTGAATACTTAACAGACTAATGATCAGCAGATTCTCAAACAGCGACTAGAATGTTAAATACGCATACAAATTGTTGTAGGAATATTTAAAGTTGATTCCAACTCTCAGAAATTTTCTAGGTAGAACAATTTTAAGTACTATTAAATCACTTCTGAGTACGGAAACAGGTCTAAAAATAGAAGTTGCAAATGAACGCATCACATTCAATAGCTCTGGAAATTTCACTGTTCATCTATAATTTCATAAAAGGGCAAGAAGTGGATGGACTATGTCCAACAGACTTTAATTTCTAGCAGTGTCTTTATGGAAGAATCCCTGTGGAACCACACTGCTCACAGACAGGACACACTTATTAACTAGGCAGACAAGTCAGAGTTTGAAAAAGCTTCAAAGCAGAGGAGCTCACATTCTCACAAGCTGCTCCTTTAAGGTGAGCACGGAGGAGAATTTCCTTCCTTTGTGCATTTCTGTTTTGTGTATAAGGACTACAGTGTCTGTGATTCTGAGATTTAACACACAGTATTGCTGAATAAAAAAGACAAACACTACTTATTAGTCAACTGCCAGCACTGCCAAAACACAGGACATTAAAATGCTTACTTGGTCACAGTTTTGTCTTCCTAAGTGCACAGTGTAATATTTAAAGTAAAAGCTAACTCTGTGTTTTTTAAACCTTGTTTTTCCATTCTTCTTAGACTTGTTAACAAGAGTCAGAAGTTACCCATTAAAACGTGCAGGAAAACCAAAAACAAACTGCAATTTCACCCTTCACCACACAGCACAAAAATCACGGTCACAGCTTCATATTTAATGTGGAATCACTTTAAGTATACAATATTTCAAAAGATCCAGAAACTGGTTAGGAGCTAAAAGCCAGTAGAACAAAAATACAGAGAATCCAAAATACATCTTTGACCTTTTTAATTCTATATTTTAGGGTCACATTACTGAATAGACAAGTTTGCTTTATGAGGAAAGAAACTTTGGTATGGAGTTGAACTAGCCACATGAATAGCACCTGTAGCTTCCAAAATAAATAGTAATGGCTAACTAGACACGATGGCAGCAAGATATCCCCTAAGAACAAGCATATGCTTGGAGCTATGCATGAAGGCTGGACAACGGAACTAGTATAATTTTTTTAAGTAATATCAAAGCATTTCTGCTTTTTTGTATTTCTGACATGGAAATTATGTAGAAAGCTAGTCACTCCCTTGAAAATTGCACTCTGGTGCTTGATGAACACTGTTATTACATTTTTTTTTTAAGAGTCTTTAGACTCCCTCAGTTTTTCTAAAATATTGTGGTTTTATTCCGTAGGCCCAGGCTGTTTAGCAGTAAATGTTGTGAACAGAAACATCCCCTTTACTCCAAGAGTGACTTATTAAAAAAGTCAAAGATAAATTCGACCTTGAAATGGAACAAAAGTTGGGTTTTTCTTAATAAATAGTACCAGAATTAACAAATTATCTTTCTCATGTGTGATACTCTCCTACAGCCATTGACAAAGTAGTTACTGGAATGTTAGTCTATGTTAATCTGTGTTTTATGGGTTTGCAACAAAGCATAATACACATTTTAACAGAGTAAGTGAAATTTCAGTTTCCAGTATATAATGAATTTTAGTCATTTAATAAATTTTAATTTTTATTTGTGTATTCCACTGTAGTGCTGTGACAACATATCACACCTGTGTACCAGAGCATACATCAACAGTATGATGTAACTTACTTACACCACTGCTATATTTAGATTTTTGAAAGAGACATAAGCATACACTATGGCCACAGCAAATAATTTTCTGGTTTTTTTTCTTTGATAACCTTCACTTTTTCAGTAATACTTCACTTTTAAATTTTGAATTAATGAAAAAGTCACAGAAAGTTTATACAGGAACAGATATAAGGATAACCTCACAGGCACTGATATGACTAACATTTATTTTAAGGGCTGAGAGGCATTAATACCATATTGACAAAGTTGACTGAAAAGAATGACTAACTTTGTCTAAACGGGAAATGCCCACTTTTGCTTGTTAAGAAATTCAGAAAGTTATTTTTTGGCCTTGCTATGTCACAAAGTCAATCATACAAAGATCTACGCATTTAACCTAAGGTAATAGTTTTAAAAGCCCTTCTATTAAAAAAAACAAAACCATCATGCAAATCTTTGATCAATTATGCAGCGCTTTAAAACTGTTGCAAGACCATACTGTATATATTAGCTTTTATACTGCTAATGCACAACTAACAGCAAACTCGATTAGATTAACACAAATTTGTCTTAATTACACCGTTATATCACACTAAGGAGACAAATGCCACAAGATTGGCAAAAACATTTAATTCTGAGCACTCAAATGGCAGGACAATTATGTGTTGTAACCCCTTCACATTTAGAATAAGAACATGATCCTGCAGTCTCACTTTACAAAAAAAAAAAAACCAACTTCTGCAAAATATTATTTAGGAGGGGAACGGTTCTACTACCTAACACAAAGTAACTCATACAACTAGTGTCAAAGGCAAACAAAAACACTTCTAAATAAAAAGTCAAAATACACAAAGCAACAGAAGCACAAATGCTGCATTAAATACAGTCAAGATAGGAAGACAATGCACTTGTTAATAAAAAAAGACCAAAAAAAAAAAAGAAGTTACTAAAGTTAGCAACACATTTAAAGAAAATGAAATGAAGGAAAACTATTTTTTCCTATGACAACAGAGTTTCCATTTGCAGTCTTTCCATCCATAATTTGTCTGGTACAGTACATCCAATTGAAATATTCAGAATTTCACAGAAGAGCTAGGTTGTTCTCTTCAAAATCTAATTCCCAAGTTGGAACTAGATCCAAATTTTGGATGTTTTAAACAGACATTATTATGAATGAAGCAAAAGGAAGGCAACAAATGGACTTTTCATTACCTTCAATCTTACCAATGATGACAAACATTTTTAAAAGTTATCATAATCTTTTTTATCTTTCTTTCCCTCTGCTTCAAATCCATCAACCCCATCACTGTCCCTTCTCCTTTTACGATTATTATGGATGTTGAAGCGTTGATTCATCTGTGGTAACGGATCCATTCCCAGAACTTTGTGTATTTGACGGAATGCAAGGAGTCTCAGCGCAAACTAGAAAAAGGGCAGAAAAAGGTTATTTCTGTTATGAACAAATGTCAATTCTGAGTACTTCGTCAAACAATTATGGAAGAACAGTAGTGGTGTATGATGCTATCCTTAGCTCTAATTATCCCTTCTTTATTTCCCTAAACGAAGCCAACACAAGAAAATGTGTATTTCACATTTGCTGCTTCTGTAAGTACGTCATCTTAGCTTAAAAATAATGTACTTGTGTTTTACTGCTGGACTTGCACTGAAGCAGGCAAGGCTTGCCACGTGTCCCATTAGGCATTAGTACACTTTAGCAAAAGGATCAAATGAAGAGGCAGTAACCTCTTAAACTGCAGGCATGAATGGTCACTGCTGTCATATTAAAAATTAAACTTATACAGATTTATTCATAAAATATTAAATGTCATTGTAATGTCCAATCTAGTAACATACTGCTGCAGAGTGAGCCTATTTATATAGGCTTATATATATATGTATGAGAACGCTACTAGCCTTTCAGGACAATACTTTAATTTTAGTGCAAAAATGAGCACTGTTCTACATTTTCTAATGTGACATGTTTAATGCCTACTTAAGATTGGTAAGATCCGACCACATTCTAAGAAAGAAAAATTCATGTCCAATATATAGCTCCATTGAAAAAAAACAAACCCAAACCAAACCAAAAACCATCCATCTGTTTTTAGTTACTTCACACATACTTTCCTTACCTGTGCACTTGAAGTAATATCCTCTCGTTGCTGATCTGTCATTACAGCAAGTGTATCAAAAGGATCTTTTTCACAGGGGTCCAGAAGGCCAGGACCACCTACAATAATCAGGATATTAGTAGCTCATCTTTTCCTGATTTCAACCAAGATTACAGATTTTACATTAGTAGGCATAAGTACACAGACACTGATCAAATGCAACTTGCCTTTGAGGATGATTCCTGAAGATATACACTCAAAAACTCTTCTCAGTGCATCTCCTGGACTCTGTGGCCCAGTAGCACTGCTAATTGCTTTTTCCACAAGCAACTCCATAGCCTAGACCAAAAATAAGAGAATTTAGCCAAATCAGAAGATGGATTAAGATAGAAAAAAAGCTGTTCCTGTTGCTCAATACAGAAATTTTGAACACAGAATTTTCAACACTACACATCATACAACACTTTCAGTTAAAAAGGAAAAAAAATTAATCCTGTTATTTTACAAAGATGAATGAAAAGAAAGGTGGTACAAGAGAAGCACTGAGTACTGATAACGATAATGATGATACTGGTGGCCAATCACTATTCTCCAGAGCTCAGTATCAGGCCCACTCCTGTTTAATATCTTTATCAATGATGTGGCCAAGAGGATCAAATGCACCCTAAGTCAGTTCACAGATGACACCAAGCTGGATGGAAGTTTTGATCTACTGGAGGGTAGGAACACTCTGCAGAGGGATCTGTATAGGCTGAATTGATGGGCTGAACCCAACTGTGTGAGATTCAACAAGGGCAAGTGCTGGTCAACAGTTGCTGAACATGAGCCAGAGTGTGGCCAGGTGGCCAAGAAGGCCAATGGTACCTGGCTTGTGCCAGCAACAGTGGTGTGGCCAGCAGGACCAGGACTGTCCCCCTGTACAGGGGGCCATGCCTTGAATCCTGTGATCAGTTTTGGGCTTCCCACTCCAAGGAAGACACTGAGGTGCTGGAACATGTCCAGAGAAGGACAATGGAGTTGGGGAAGGGTCTGGAACCCAAGTCCTATGAGGAGCAGCTGAGGGAGGTAGGGGGGCTCAGCCTGGAGAAAAGGATGCTCGGGGGGGACCTTATCACTCTCTACAACCACCTGAAAACGAGGCTGTAGCCAGGTGAGAGTCGGTCTCTTTTTCCATGGAACAAGTGATGGGATGAGGAAATGGGCTCAAGCTGCAGCAGGGAAGATTTATATTGTATATAAGCCGTAAATTTTTAACTGAATGGGTTGTAAGGCATTGGAACAGGCTGCCCATGGAGGTGGTGGAGTCACCATCCCTGGCAGTGTTCATGAAACGAGGATGTGGCACTAAAGGACACGGTTCAGTGGTCATGGTCCTGGGTTAACAGCTGGACTTTAGGATCTTAAAGGTCTTTCCCAAGCTGAACAACTCTGTGATGCTATGATATGATTCTTCTCATCACAAGTTGTTCAATAATTTTGTAGAAATTCATACACTTGTAGCCTACACACACAGGTAGACAACTAGTGCAGCCATTTTTTAACAGTATGAAACATCGTGGGTCACTTGATTCAGCCATGTTAATACACTACACAGTATGTCCAATGAAATTAACGGGATGATACAGAGAAATACTTTTTTTTCTACAAGAGTACAGAAACTTAAAACATAAAAAAATTAATATTCTTAAAACGTTTAAGTGGTTAATAGTTCATCAGTTTAGCAAAACCGAAGTTCATAGCAAGTTTTCTCCTCGTTGTCACCTAATACTAACTCAGATGCTAAACAAGGGTAAAAGAACACTCTGTAATACATGTTTTCTAAATTTACACATTATTTGATACAAGCTAAAATGGTTCAAATCATTAGTTGTATTTTAAACATCAGTGGTTTCTTCTGTGACTATGTCCACTGTGTACTTTTGTAAGACACTGGTTTTTTCCTGAAAAATCTATAAAAGATATTTGTAAAAGTAAAGACTAGATTTCCTTAGTTTCCTTTCCAAGCATTCAATGGATGTTTTCACTACTACCTCTTTGTCAAGTTTAATTCTCGAACCATGTGTCCCTCTTGGTTTTAGGTGGGTTTTTTGGAGACACTAATTGTTTGGTCCTTGTCCTCCTCACTACGTTGACAGTGCTACCTTTGATTTTTCCTTTCCAGGTGTAAATGCTTATTCTCATGTATGCAAGTTAACTACAGGAAGTGCTGATCCCAATCCTTCACCAAGGGTGCCCATTCCTTTCTACTTTATCTCCATTTAACCGACATATTTCAATTCTTGAGCATGTTACTTCCATATTCCCACTGTATCGCTTAGGATTTGGCACCAGTTACGTCGTGGTTTTCAAGTATGAAGCAAAATTCATCAGTAAGGAAAATAGCAGATCATCATTTTGCACTTATTCAAGTCTAGTTCATTTGAATCCTTATACAATAAACTGAAGTCTAGAACTCAATCCTAGGAAAATATGAATTATGACTGACGTCCTGGTGTTTATGTCCACAAAAGGCTGGATTTCAAGTTTGAAACATCAAACTTGAGTAATAGTTTCTTCTATATTGTAAGAACTTGACAAAATTTTTCTAATCTAATTTTTACTTTTAGACACATAAAATGCTACTAATATCGATACTTTAGACTTCATAATATTTTCTACTTTTACAACTAGTTATGTTTTTTAAAGCTCTGGCATCTCCTTCGTTCATAAGAGGTTTCTAGCATATAAGTTGGGAAAAGGTCTGTATCCAGAACACTCTGTTTCTCCAGTTTATGAAATTCCATCTGTGACTGGCAAAAATTACCACTTTCATTTAGCCATTGTTTTAATCAGTAAGATTTTTCCCACAGGACAAAAGAACCGGTGACTACACTTCAATGCTGATCCATGTCAGTGACAATGCATCAGGTGCCAGGAGCAAGTCAGGAATCACTTTCAGAGCGAGCTGAGACACAAATAGGTCTGATACGCTGCTTCCTACCTCTCTTCCCTTTTGGATTGTATTAGAACAGGTAATGTGAGCATTAGGGAACTACATTCCTTGTTCTTCACCCACGTGCTGCCTGCTGTGTGTTGCAATAGTTCTAAGGATGCTTTCCTAAAAGTATGCAAGGGTTTATTCTCTGGCAACTCAGTATCACAGTGATACTAAGAGAGCACTTACTTCTAAGTGTCTTTTAAGCTCTATTTGTCCAATGCACTTTTCATGAAATGTACAGTAACACAGAAACAAACAGTATTTTTTTCCCCTTAGATATTTAAAAAAGAGACGTAACTGCTCCACTTCTTTCCAGGAAGCAGTAAATATTATCAGAAGTAATTTAATAAAATTGTCTGCAAGCTTAGTAGAGTTGTAAAACATTTCCCATTCAAATAAAACCAACTCCTGAAACTTCCATGACAATGATTGTGCCCTTCCAGCCAAAACTGACAACGAAGAAGTACATTGCAACTGGATTTGGTCTCTGAAACAAAACAGTTCAGAGCTAAGTTTATTTCCTCACAAGACTAACTTTGTCCAGTCCACAGACTGAATATCTGTTAATATCTGGAGCACATGCTGCACTCCTGGAGAGGTAATTTAATAGTCAATGCAAAAGGACACTCAGGTCAATGCTACAAGAACACTCAGCTGCAAGAATTTAGAGAGCTGACACTACACAACTCAGAGATTTAAGTGACACTGATTAAAACTGGACGGTGACACAACCACAGACTGTACTGAAGTACTGTGGCATTTCACATTTTGGGAGGGCCACGTTAATGATCACAGGAATTACTGTGATTTGTTCTTTCAAGTAGCCTGTTATCATGGAACTATCTGGGCACGGCTAGCATTACTTTCAATAAGCTTCATCCAACTCCAAGCATTTTAGAGTAGATGGTTTGAAGAAAATATATTCTTTTATACAGAGTAAAGGGAAAAAATGCTAAAACCTAGAACAAGAATATACCCACAAAGGATATAAAAGAACCAGAATATTCCTTTTGGAAAAAATAATTACTTCCAGCTTCAAACGACAAAACCTCAGAAAATTATACTTTAAGCGGGAATCTGGAGTATTTGTTAGCAAGAAATGCTCCAAAAAATCCCCTACATTACTTGTTGCAAAAAATCTTAATTGAAAAATTGTGGTAACACTTCCCTACACTTTACTTGCAGTACCATATTTAATAAAAACGCTCAATCAAAAGGACATTACTTACCCAGCTTGGAAAATCAGACCAAGTTGGAACCCGTTGACAGAGGTCACGGAGAATACGTATGATAACCACACAGGACTGCAGACCATTAGCTCTAGCCTTGAGAGCAATACAAAATCAAATTAATTAATCCCTGCACCTGCGGCAAATAGGACTTGCTGAACGACTAAAACACCGCTGTTCAATGGAAGCTCAGATAC
>VYXB01002518.1:3653-36717 GCA_013397135.1 Pachyramphus minor
TTGCCGGTATGTGTAATTCGCGTTCTTGTTCCCGAGTCCACGCAATTTTTTTGTTTATTAGTAGTTGTGTTGCGTATGCAGCGTGTTTTCCTCCCTCAGAAAGCGCTGCCGGTCACCTCAAGCTGGTGGCCGGCAAAACCCCCACCTCTTTTATCTATTTTTCATTGGAAGATCAGTTCTGGCTCTGCCATAAGTAAATCCTTGTCTTTTAGCTCTATGAATTCACCTGCGTTAAATTTTACTGGAATTCTCCCACATTAAATACAGCCACTTCGTTTTATCCACAGTGTCTGTGCACATTGGCCGTAAAATGTGAAAATACCTGTGCTTTGTGTTATTGTCTTGATCAGGTGGAAACTGTATTTCTATTAACATATTTAATATTTTACCTATATTTTTTTGTGGGCAACTTTCAAGTGTGCAAAGCTTGTCTTTCCATACTCAAGCAAAGAACTCCTGGATTTAAACTCTGTAATACTCTGAATAACTACATATTACTTAAATCACTGATAATTCTTGTTGGTTTTCTATGCTCTGGTCTTTAAAACTGAGGGTGGACTGGTGAGCACAATGTTTTCAAAGGTTTTCTTGTAAACAATTGTGGGTTTGTGGCACATTCAAAACAGACAAGGTGTGTTAAGCTTAGCAGAAAAACTTTGCAGATATTTTAGTAATATATATTTCTTTGTTGAGAACATTATTAAAATCATTGCTCTTTAAGCAGCACTTCACACAGCTAAATAATTTTTAACACGTTGTTGGTGCACTGCTGCCCAGCAAACTTATTTTTGGCATCAGTGCATTTGCTCAGAGCTGGTTCTGGAGCAAATGCTTGACCTCTGACATATCCAGATTAAATTGAGTCAACTTCTGCACATTGCAGAAGCTGCCAGGAGTGTGGAACACAGCAGAGCCTTCCCAAGGAAAGGGAACTGGCAGTGTAAACATGCCAAAAATAGGATGTACCTGCCTGGTTGGCACCTTTTAAACAGAGAAAGTCATACTAAAGTATCATTTGAAGGCAAGTGATCAATATCAGTAACTACATTGTTGATAATTAAATTTCAGTTTTGCATTTAAACTTCTTCACATTCCTTTAATTTTGATCCAGTTTTGATTTATTTGTTTATTTGCTGGCCCTGGCTTCTTAGTCCCTCCCAGTCTTTAATTTCTTTCTAATGCCAAGGCAATGATTAATGGTGTGGTTGTTACTCAGCATGAGCACTGAATGCTTTTGGGCTTCCTTCTCCTGTTTGTTTTTCTTCTTCATCATTATTTCCTAAATTGTTTTTTTCTTTATTAATGACCTCTGTTGAGGAGTCTTTGTTTTTGTCCACAGAGAAATTAATTTCTCTCCTTTATATTTGAAATTTTGTTCTGAGTTCCTTCTTTCAGCCGCTGCGAGTAACTTTTGGTGCTTTTCAGATCCACTTTTTATATTCTATTTTGTTATTCTACACTTCTCCACTATGCCAAGAATTGCCTCCTAATTAAAAGTATCTCCCAAAACAAAATGAGTTTTAATTGGGGACCTCCAAATCTGGTTTATGTGTTCTACATCTTTTGTAAGAAAACGTTAAATTGGTCAATCCGTGTTTTTAATAAGTGGTCGTGAAGAATTAAGTTCTTTATTTTTTAAAATAAATTAGTTTTAAAATTGGGATGATCAGAGCAGTAATGACTTATGCTCTGGTAGATTATTTCCTTAAGATTATTCTGTGTTGCTAAGTAACATGATTTGGCATTTCATCTTAAAATGTATGGTGTGTAAGGCATAACTGATTTAACATTTGCACATTTCTCTTCCATTTTAGTCAATTGAAGAAAATGAAGTTTATCTGCCTAATGATGAGCTCTGGATCTATGAAATGGACAGTGGGTTATGGCAAGTTCCATAATTTATATTTAATTAATATATAAAGCTGATCTTTGCATAGATGACAATTAGCTGCAGTGAAAAGGCTTCAGTGACATGAGTTACTGGCCACGTTCCCTGAGTTTAGATAGCAGATGTTTAATGTAAAGACTGAAGAACAAACCTAGGTGCTTGCAAATTAACTCCAGGAAGCACATTCATTCCTGAAGTCTAATTATTATGTCCAAGGGAATGTTTGGAATGGTTGGCTGAGGGCTCTGTTGAAACAGGTGCATTTGTTTGGGAGTTTATTTTGGCTCAGTTCTTCATACACAGACTTCTGTGTTGGAAGGAACAGTTGAGCACTGCATACTTGGGTTCTCAATCTATCCACAGTTATATATGTTTTTGTCATTACTTAACTGAATAATACAATGCAACTCAAAAATAACTCAGAACTTCCCCTTTTTTCTCTTCTCCCCTTTTCTCTTTTGCCCCCTTTTGCTCCCTTCCTCCCATTTTTTTCCCCTTCCCCCCCCTTTTTTCCTTTGTTTTTCCCATTTTTCCCCTGAATTCCGTGGCTCCCTGTGCTAAAGCTCCCTCACACTCCCTTGTTCTCCCTGTGACATCCCAGTCCAGCTGTTTGTGCTCACACTTGGACCGGGAAAATGATCTGGCTTAAATATAACTGTTATTATTTTTTCAGGGTTATATTTATAACCAGGATCTCCCTGAGTTCCCAGCACACACGGTTGTCCATGTGCAGCTGAGTGCAGGGCATGGGAACAGCAGGAATGAGGGAGCAGGAATGGAGAAGTGTTTCTACTTCCACCTCAGTTTTCCGTTTATAAAATAACAGCAGTGCCATGTTCTCCTTTCAGGAGGTTTTGGGTTTAATACTGTTTCCATTTTTTGAATAATCTTACATCACAAGAGCCTGACCTCATCAGCACTTCCTGTTGCTAGTCATGACCCAAACTCTATTTTTAGCTTGAAGTCTAAATATTATTAATAAATCTGGTTTGGGAATTGATAAATTTTAGTGGCTTTGAGAGATCTTAATGTATTTTTTTTTAAATTGCAGGACAATGCACCTGATGGAAGGGGAGCTGCCCACCTCCATGTCAGGGAGCTGTGGGGCCAGCATCAATGGGAAGCTGTACATTTTTGGGGGATTTGATGATAAAGGATACAGTAATCGGGTATTGTATTCATTTTTTTCCCCCATAACATTTTATTTGAGTGAGTAATAATGCTGACCTTGCTGTTTGTGTGGTGTACTTTTGCATTTGAATTAAGGAGAAATTTGAGGGAAAACTTCATTTTTGCAGAACTTTCTGTATTTCTTTCTGAGAACTGACTGTGCTTTCCCAATTGCTTTTTTAAAAAAAATATTCTGACAACCGTAAATGAGACTAATCTCAGAATATCACTTTTATTTTTGCTCCCTGATAGTGATTACCTTGCATAATCAGGTAATAATTAAAGTTAAAACAGAGCTGCCAGCTCTGTCCTTGTAAGTGAAGGCTGAATTAGCAGAGTAGATGAAATTAATTGTTTTATCATTTCATGAGAATGAAGTCAGAGTTCACTCCTGACTAGAAAAGAAGTAAAATGGAGCCTCTCATCAGGCAGGAAAACTTGTTACCAATTCTTACATTTTAACTGTGTTTTTGTGATGTGTTTGGCTCTTCCTCTGTGTTGCTACATATTGTAAACTCCACTGCCAGTTCCTTTTTTTTGTTTTTTAATTCAAACTGGTGTATTTTGGGGGAGGTGGGTTGTTCTTTCTGTTGGTGATTTCTGCTGGATTATTTGATATCCTTTATACTGAAAACATTCCAATTTTCTTTTTCTTTTAAGCTCTATTATGTTAATTTGAGAACAAAAACCGGGACCTACAGATGGAAAAAAATCACAAATTTTAAAGGTCAACCTCCCACTCCACGTGACAAACTTTCCTGCTGGGTCTATAAGGACAGGTAACACGTGAAGAATATTTAATATGAGTTAATTGCAGAAGGAAGGGCTACAAAGTGAAGGGCACACAGGTTTGGGATTCAGGAAACTCTCATTCTTAGCTTGACTTGCTGTGGGATTTTGTGTAACAACTTTCCACCAGAGTTTTCTCACATGTGAGAACTAATGGGAAGTGAAAACCTACTTTAGGAAGAGGGGTGGGAAGTTTAGGGGAAGCCTGTGGAATGCTTTGAGACTTCAGATAAAAAAATCATTGTGCCTCTGTTATTTATGGTTTTAACACGTTTAGCACTGAACACATTAAAAATCAGTATAAAATTACATTTTGTCGTTGTTACCTGCAATAAAATATATTTGGTGTATTTTCAAGGGTTTTAACAGCTGACAGTTGCAAAGGCATTTTAGTTTTGTAAGGGCTGAGACAGCCTAGATATTTGTTTTGTAAAAGTGAGTGTGTTTAGGAAAAAAATACTCTGCTAGAAACAAACACTCCAGATTTTGTGATTATTATGGGACGTGGTTGTGATTATTATGGGAAGTGGTCACGAGACAGTGCTGTGTCAGTGATTTGATATTGAAGTTGTTCCAAACAAGTAGGAATATGATTTCCAGTGAACATTTTCAAATGTAAATCTAAAGATGTTGTCCATGAGCTGTGTGACTCCTCTGGGTACTTTTTGCTATTTTAATTGAACTGCAAGAGGTGGGGAAGTTACAGATATTTGAACAACTCCTTGGCTGTTCCTACAAGATCACTGAAAACTAAATGAATTAATCCAGAGTATGGAGAAATCTGCCCACTGAGAAAATCACCTGTTTCAGGTGGCACAGGGGAACCTTTTCATTGAAAGAAAGTATTTGGGGAGAGCTAAACATTAGAATTTTGTGAGATTTCATGAGTTTGCAGATCAGGATGCCGTGGTGTGTTGCACAATGCTGTCAGTAACTCTGTTTCCCTAGGAATGTCAGGCTGGAATGAGCTTCACCATCCCATCATTTCCTAAATTGCCTTCTCCCAGGATCACTAACAACTAGAGCAAATGGCCTCAAAGGTTGAAGTTCAGCCAAGCTTTAGGAAGCTTTACTTGTGGATGGCCAGTTCATGGGTGGAATATTAGGCTGGGAGGTGTGTAATGATCCTTGCAATGTGATTTGTTCTATAGTGCTCAGCTGGAAAATCTCGTTTGAAACCAGAGAAAGACTTTTTGTGACCCAGGCAAGTCAGTGGGGTGAACCTTGGGAACATCTCTGGCCAAAAGCTGCACACAGGAGGCCAACAAATACAGCAGGAGCACGGGAATTTCACTGGAGAAGGGCAGGAATTCAAGCAGAGTGAGGAATATCTCTGTTTTAGGTGTTATCTGTCATTTTGAGGCTTGTGCCTGAAAATATCACTGATAAATAAGCTTTTGGAGAGAGGAGTAGAGACTTGAACTCTTGAACCTTGTCTTGAACCTCTTCCCTTGTGTGGAATTCTGTCAGACTTGTTGAGAGTTAAGGTTTGCATAATCAGGTGCAATAGGAAATATTTTCAGGAAATATTATTACTACAATAATTGCAGTAGGTAACCCAAAATTTGAAACTAATTATTACAGCTTGTTGATTTTGAAAGCTGTTTGCTAAATGACCCTATTTTGTTGTCCTTTCAGGCTAATATATTTTGGTGGCTATGGCTGTAGGAAGCATAATGAACTGAGCGACTGTTTCGATGTCCATGATGCATTTTGGGTAAGATTTATCCTTTCTGATTGTCAGAAGAAAGATCCTTTATACTGTACTCAATGGGCATGAAAATCTGTCTGATTTTCCTTTCTATTTATGGCATCAGCAGAGATGCAAATTGGAACCTTCCATGATCTGAAATTCCAGATGTTGCACGTTGGGAACAGTGGGTGCTCCACATATTCCAAGTCCCCAGTGCTGGGCTTTGAGTGCAACAACACAAAATACTGAAACAAAGCCCTGTTTTCATCTGAAGACGTATTTTAAAGCTGAAACTCCCAGAAAATTTTAGAATTTATTTCTTAGAAGTTACATTAGGGAATTTATAGCTTCCCAAGTCTAACTGGCAATTAATCTTCGTTAATTTATTTCATTTGTTATCCAGAAAGATGCCTGGATTAGGCATTACATAATTTTTTGTAATAATATATTACATATATATTACAAAACTTTCCATAATAATTTGTTACAGTTAATAGAAAGAAGGAGACTGATCAGAGTATTTAGTGACAGGAATTAGTAAGAAATAACTGAGTATTGAAGGGAATGTGGATCCTGGCATCAATTAATTATTTCTCAGTGTGCTACAATAAAAATCAGAAGGTACATTTTGTCCTGTGCAGTGAGTGATGCTGGAGCATAAAACCCATTTTCAGGTATCATCAGCTGTAACATCCCTGGGTGCTGATGACCTTCAACTAGATCTGAGCTGCTGCATTAAAATTATTCCTGTGCATTTTCAGAAAATCCTGTATTTTAGGTTATTTTCTGGTTTGACAGATCACTTCTGGGTTTGTGTCCTTCGGTAAGCACAAAGGTTTTAAAATAAAATACACTTATTTTTGGGTTTTAAACATGGTTTTTTTGGTTTTTTTTAGGAAGGACAGATATACTGGGGATGGCATAATGATGTTCATGTTTTTGATACAACCACACAGACTTGGTCTCAACCAGCAATTAGGGTGAGTGGTTTTTTTCAGTCTCATTTCTTGACACAACTGTGATTTCAGTGTGTTTTAGTTACTGTGCTCTAGAAATTGAGGTTGGGAAAAAATAATTTGAAGATTCTTAATATTACTCAGGCTTATAACATTAAACAGGGCACTCTGTGCCTCTGGAATGTGGGAAATTGAGAACATATGAATTTTTTTTTCCCTCTGGGATGTTTTCAGACTGGAGTTTCTTCCATAGTCTGGTTCTGATGCAAAAATTCTCCTGTGTTAAAAATCTGGGTGCATTAGAAAGTGATACAGCATTGTGAATCTGGGGGATAGTTTTGAGATAAAGCTTTGTGTTCAAGCTTTAATCCAAAAATGCAGCTTTAATGCAAAAATTAAAAAAAAAAAGAAAATTACCATTGCAAAGGAAAAGCCAGTTTTGCTCCTTATTTCTGATTTACACAGGGCAGGCTTTTGGCATATGGCTAGAACATCAAATTTTAAGGTGTGATTTCCAGGGATTTTAGTGCCAGTTCCTGGTGGTTTTCACCTTGGAAAAATGAAGCTGTCCAGGAGGTTTGATGATGTTCTGAAGGGTCTTGTTTTGGCTCTTTCAGGGTGGAGATCCACCTCAGCCTCGAGCAGCTCACACGTGTGCTGTGCTGGGAAACAAAGGTTACATCTTTGGAGGACGAGTGCTGGTAATTGAACATTTTCTTGGCAGTAATATTATTTTCTTGGCTGTTTTTTGTGTGTGTGTTTGTTTTTTTTTTTAATTAAAAAATCACTTCATAGCAGGAAAAAAAAAATCCAAAATGTTTTGACCTAACCTGGATGTTAAGGGCTCTGAATCCGGGATGCTGCTTGTCATCACCTTCTACAAAAAGAAGAGTCTTTCTGCCTGTAATATTAATGATGAAGCAGATTTAGTCCCAAAAAGGGAAAACACAGGTGACTGTCTGGTAAAGAACAGATTTGAGTTGGCTTTATAACTTAACCTTTTGTCATTTTTTGCACACAAGTGGCTGAAATACAGATGTCTGGAAGAGGTGACAGTCAAAGAGCTGTCTGTGTAGGATGCAATCAGTGCCTATTTAAATTAGGGCTGGATTGTGGCTGTATAATTTTAACTCTTCCTCACTCTTTTCACTTAAAGTCATAGGAATCATCCCCCTGGTTATCTGTACCTAAAAAACCCAGGAAGCCAACATGGTAAGCAAGGAGATATTAAACCTCTCAGCAACACATTTCATTTCTCTAGCACTGGTCAGAGGAGATTTTTCTCTTCAGTTCTTCTCTGCTGAAGCTTTAATGTAAGAAACAGATTCTGTAAAGCAAGTGAAAACCCTCCCAATTTAAGTTACTGTGTACTCTTGTGGTTTTTAATTTTAAGTTTTCAGCTCTTTCAACTACAGCTGATTTAGAGCCTTTAATGCTGCTCAGCTGGAGGGTGAGGCTGGATGTTTTCTGTCTCTGCTCCTCTGAAAAGTAACAGTGAAGAAGCTTTTGAAAACCCCCAGTGCCGTGTTTTTTGTAGAAGAGAAGGAATTAGCTGTTTGGGAATGCCCTACAGTGAACATATGCCAACTTCATCATGGAAAGCTGCCATAACCTAACCCCTGTATCCCAAGCACTGGCAAACAAAGGAGTGTAAAATTGCCCTTTGTTCCCTACTCCCTGTTTTTCCTGCCATAATGTTGTTCCCAGGGCCTGTCTGCAGTTCTGTTACCAATGGTTTCTACTCCTGTAGAAATGTCCCACGTGTCCAGCCAGTTTCCAGTTTGAATTTCCTCCCACAGGCTGCAGGATTTAAGCACCTTTTCAGAGCAATCAGGAAAGAAAGTAACCAAAATGGATCCTGTTTGTTCCTGCCATTATGTGGCCTTTGGCTCAGGATCTCTGGGACTGTTGCTCAAGCCCCACCTCTGCCTGAGGGAGCTGCACACAGCAACTTCCAGAGCTGTAGGTTTGGACAAACTTGGTTTGCAAATAACTTAAGGAACTAAAGGGATTTTGGAGGAGATGAAAAATAACCAAGTCTTGTGTGTCAGGGTTGTCCCTGCCGGGCTGAGGGAGCCCTGTGCCTCTGCCATGGAATTGCTCTTCCCTGTCTGCTGGTAACTGAGCCAGAGCCAAATCCTGCTCCTCACTGAGGGAGCCCACAGGTCTGGGAGGGAAAGCAGCCCAGATGTGAAGAACTAAATGTGCAGCTCAGCACCTTCTGCCCTCCCATTTATTCCTGGTCGCTTCCTCGGCCTCCAGAGCCCCGTTCCCTCAGCGAGGGCTGAGCTCTTCAGCCCAGAGCCAGGACAGCACTGAGGGCTGTGTGCTCAGCTCAGCATTGCTGCTGTGCAGCTCAACTGCTCTGGAACTCCAGCTGGGATTTCATGCAGCCTCTGCAAGTGGAATTATTATTATTTAGCTGGAGCTCACCTGTCATTTCTCCACTGTGCTGGTGCATGATTAGATCTGCCCTCAGAGGATTTGCCCTCGGGCTTCTGTTTAACTCTGTCTCACCACAGGATTCAGAAGGCTCTGATCTGAAAAGGTTTTTCTCCTCCTCATGTAGCATCAGCTTCCTTAAAAACATGTTAGATTTCAGTGAAACCACTTGGGAACCGTGTCAGAGTGGAATTGTGGAAAGCTGTATTTAATTCCACAGGAGAGCAGTAAGTGTAATTTTCACCTTAGTGATTGTTATTGATTAACTTTCTATCCTAGAAATAAATGGAAGGAAACTTAGAAAGGTTAGGGAACATCCAGTGGGGCTTGAGGAATTAATGTAAGTCATGAAACAAGAAAGCTAAAGACATCAAAAAACCACTGCATTTCCTGACAACAGGAGTAACTCCTCCCCAAAGGATGAAGTCTTGCTTTTCTCCATAAATTAAGGAGCAAATACGGGGTTGCTCTGCTCCTCCTTCTCCTTCTAGTTCACCATAATACAAATCTTCCCAGGGAAAAGGTCTACAAGGAACCAGAAAGGGCCAGGAAGTGTCATGAGGCTTCTCCTATTCATCTTTCTGGGAGGAAAGGGCACCTTTTTCCAAAGTTGGAGCTAGAACTGATAAAAGAAGATGATGATGATGATGATGATCAAAATCAATTGTACCAGGAATCATTTGAAAGCAGGCTCAGAAGTGTTATGTGGACTCTGTTCCTTCAGGTAAGCCCCTGGAAAAACAGAAATGGGAGAAAGTGGGAAGGAAGGAGAGTTAGTCCAAAAGTTGATGCAAGTCTTATGTTTGATTTAAGTGGAAAATTTTCATGTAAAGAATGAGGTAACAAACCAGAGTATTTCCAGCAGCTCTTCATACATCTGATGCCTTAATGTAAGCATGTTTGTGTTTCCTGTCACTGAAGATCCATGGAACTGCAGTGCTTCTCTTGGCAAAGATTGGAGCTGGAATAGCTGTTTGGTTGTAATTCCAGAATGGAGAGGTGCAGTGAGCTGAGAATAATGTCACCCTTAATGCCTTTCATCGTGCTGGAAAGTTAATCCTGAGACAAAGCAGATCCTGGTTAATGTTTACTGGGCTGCAAATAACTGAACATGCCAGAGATAAGCAGAATGTCTCAGGAGTCCTTGTAGCTCCAAGGGAAATGCAAACCCTCTTAAGAGGCTTGGTGCTTTAAAGCCAATTAAGAATCATTTTAGGATTGTCAGAATGATTAAATGTTGTAGATACCAGTTAGAAATACATGAGAATCTGCAAGAAAACTGTGTATGGCAAGTGGTGATGCTATAAACCTGTGTGCTTTCCAGTTTCCCAAGTAAGGGTTGGGTAGAAAGGCTTTGTTAAAGGACTGAATTTGGACAGAATTGTCCAGCTGATGGTGTTTTGAATTCCAGAGGAGGTTGGTGTAATTATGCATCTGTCAAGCTGTTGAATCATGAGAATGTAAAGATTATAATACATTGATTTCCCAGGGACCAGGAAACTGGAAACTTCTCCATCTTCTGCCTAATGCCTAGGAAAGGAAAGTCAGCGAGGAGGTCTTGAACAGGATCTTCTTGAAACCTAAATTTCCAACATAACAGCAACTTCCTTCCCTTTCTTTGATAGATGCCCTTCATATCCAATTGTGTTGTTCCAAGATGATTAAATATTCTCAGTTGTAGAGGCCAGAATGTTGGGTTTTGCCCACCCTGCCCCGAGTTGTCTGGCTGTGCACAGAAGATACCAACTGCATTTTGCTTTCTGCTTGGATGATTTGTTCCTTATCTCCTTCATAGCCACCAGAAGGAGCAGGAAACTGGATAGACTTGTCATGGAAGACAGATCTGTTCCACTGGCTGTCAGCTGGACCGCACTTGGTTGTTACATTCACCCTTTTGAGAGAGAAAGTTTCTCAGGCAATGCCCCAGACCCTCATATTCTACTTTTCTGTAGCCTGGTGCCCTCCCTGAAGGCATCCCAGAATTGTGCTTGGCATTCCCTCCTCCAGGACAGCAAAGTACTTGGTCAGAGGAGGCCGTAGCTATCCTGAAAAACCTTGCTGTGTCCTCAAATCCCCTGAGAGACTTCCCATAGCTCCGCTGGACAGCTTTGGAAGTCTCTCACACTCACTCCCTGGCTGAGTTCTCAGGGGTAAAACTACTCCTGTTCTGCCTTACATGACCAGCCTAGTTTCTGCCTCAAAGGATCTGCCAGCTGGAGAAAGGCTTATTCTAATAGATCTATGGACTACCCTAGGAGAGAAGGAGTTGGAAGGTAAGGCAAGATACATTTCCCTACTTCCCAGCTATTTTTTTCTAGCACCCAGGGGAACTGCAGGTGTCAGTGGAGCGTGTTTTGAGTCGTTGAAAATAATCTAAAGCAGAGAAATTCTTTTTATCTTCTCCCCCAGCCCTAAGGCAGTCAGTCACTTCATCTCACGTCACAGGCAGACAGGGAAGTGCATTGATTTCCCATTTTATCCCGTTTGTGGCAAGTGCTAAAGGCTCATAAAACCTTGTCATTGCTGGTAGTAACTTTGTGATAGGGGAAGAGAGAAAACCACAGACGTGGTGGACTTTTGTGGGATGCACCAGGATGTTGCAAGGAGTAAGGCAGGAGGATACAGAGTTCTGATCAGAACATAAAGAAAAATAACATGAGGCAACTCCATGAGAGTAAAATACCTTGTGCATTTACCTCCCATGAGTTCTGTGGATGAAAGTTAAATACATTTACAGGAACTGAATGGATATCACACAGTTCTTCACTGTTAAAAGCTAAAATTGGCCCCATAGTGCCATTGCATGACTGGAAACATTCCTGACAGGCAGTTTCCTGAGAGTTGCATGTTTTTTATTTTGGTTTTATTTTTTAAGAAATGCTTTTCATCTGCCACAGAAAACAGATTTATATTAAGGCACGTGGGTACAGATTTCTTCAAAATATTGTTACTTGTAATATTCTGTCCCAGGAAGGTCTCACTGAAATACTTTGCTTCTTGTTTGCTTAATATAACACAAGTGGGATTTTATTTCTTTGTTTCAGCAAACCAGAATGAATGATTTGCACTGCCTGAATTTAGACACTTGGACTTGGTCTGGAAGGTGAGTTTTCCCCCCTCTAACACTTAAAACTGAACGTAGCAGATTGAAACATATTGTTAAATAGATCCAGAGCTAATCCTGGGGCTTCTCCAAGAGGAGAATGAGAGTTTGGGGACTATTTTAACAGCTGCTATATTGTGATTTCCATTTAATTTAATTTGGTAGTGGTTACTAAGCTTTTCCTGTTCTGCACCAAAGCATTGATGATGCTGTTTCAAGCACAGCATGTAGTGATTTAACATCCTAATTTTCAAGATGGGTGCATTTATCCATATGGAATCTCAGGCCTGATGTCTTTTCTAACGCTGTTTTTAGTATCTGTAGTTGGCTAATTACAGCACAGACTGGGGAAGAAAAGGCCATGAAATCCTAAAAACTGAACATTTTTCCAAAGCTCAGCTGTTCCTTTCTTGTGATCCACAAAAGGCTCCTGGGATTTACCCATGATTTAGTGTTGGATCATTGTAAATTTAGGAGCCTCCTATCCAGCCATTCCAGCACCTCTGCAAAAGAGTCTTTGAGAAACTGAAAAAAGAGATTTAAGATATTATGGGGAAAAAAGAGCCTTCTCACAGTATCTGCTGCTGTGGTGGCAGCTCACAGGAGGTGTGAAGGGTCCATATTTATTCATTATTTATTTCATCTCCTGATCACAAAAGGAGAAAAAACCCCAGTGTATCTTTCAGGACAATATCAAATCAGTATTTGCATTTTGGACTCCAGTTTACAGTCAGTCTTTGCACAGATTGTTTATAGGTTATTTCTGGTTACACACTAAAATCATCAATGGTGTTAAAAACCAGGCATTTGCAAGGGATGATCACAATATGAAGAATTTTGCTCCAAAAGTGCTGTGATTCCCCACACAAACACTGTAAAATAAGAGCTGAAAAGCTCCAAATGCAATAGTGATTTTATTTAAAGCCCCACTAACCAGTCAAGTTTCTTTCTTATTCAACTCTACCCAGGTTTCTTAAGGAATTGCACAGTATAAACCTACTAATCCAGGAATATCATCCAGCAGGAGATTGCAGTATTTATTTTAGCTGCCACTACCCAGAAGTCCCTTTGCTCCACTGACTTGTTGCTCAAAATGTTCAATATTATGTTATTTCTGGGACTGCAAGGGCTTTTTGCAGCGTGAAAATTGGAATTTTGTCACCCTTCTGTATCTGGTTTGTAATTTTGTTTAACCCTCAAAGCACAGGCTGCCCCTTGGCCAAGTTTAGAAGCCTCTTATACAAGAGTTGTGCAAATCAGGCCCTCAAACGTTGCAACTTGGCTTCGGCTTCGGTGCCAAATTTAGCAGGACGGTTTCTGCAATCCCTGTTTAATTCTGGTTCTTCAGCCTTTGCTTCCAGATGGAGAATTCAGCAGTGAGATTCCTCTGGCTGCACCACAGATGCTTCCACCCCTCACCCAGAGCTTCCTCTGTGCCCAGTGAGGGGAAACAGGCGCTTCCTGCAGGGGGTGAGACAGGGAGAATAAATCCCCAGTTGTGCTTTTCAGGCACCTGTTTCTCTTCACTGACTACAAAGGAAATACAGACACCAAAACTGAGTTTTTTGGGATATCCCATAGGCTCAGGTTCTTTGCTGTTCACATTCTCGCCTCAAGCCAACCCAACTGAAGTGAAACCAATTTCAAACCTGTGATTTTGTAACAAGAGCAGATTTTGGCAATAATAAGTCTACACGTGTTTTGTACTTAGGAAATCCCCTTCTTGCTAACACTAAAATCTGGGTGACCACCACTGTGTTGCAGTGGTTGAAGAGGTGACACAATCCATTTAAAATCCTTTTCCTAGGACTGGAGAGGATTCATTACATTTAATCACAATTAACTCTTTACCTACATGTACGAGCAGTTGATTTGATTATTTAGTCTTTGCTGTCTTTGCTTTTTCACTGTTTTTATATCCAACCTTGTTCTGGAACAAACTAAGAAGTTTCCTGCCAAGTTAATTTTCAGCATTCTTTGCAAATTTTGTATTTTTTGTTTCTTTGTTTCCCCAAGAATTAATATCAGTGGAGAGAAACCAAAGGATCGCTCCTGGCACACGTTGACTCCGATAGGAGATGACAGACTTTTTCTTTTTGGTGGCCTAAGTTCTGATAATGTTCCTTTAAGTAAGTAATTTAGAGGTTATGATTCTATTCTGTTCAAATCACAGTGAAAAATGTTAAATAGGAAGTGGGATGGTCATCTATGAGTTCCTTTTTTTTTTTTTAGAGAAGGCAACTTGTTTTCATGAAAAGACCATGAAATTATTGCAAATAATTTTAAGTTTCACAGATAAATCCACTGGGTGGGGGTGATTTCCTCAGTTTATCCAAAAGAAAAGAAATCAAGTGTACTTTGATTCCAGATTTCAATGCACTGTGAATTCAGTTAAATTACAAAGAGTGAAAAGATGCAGCTTAATGTAGCCACGATGTTACTGTTACCTGAACACAACGTGTTGTTAGAACACAGAGCTGCTTCTGTAAACAAAAAAAAGGTGATTTTTGGCCCCAAAAACAGGCACTAATGTGTGTTCTTACCTCATAGGTGATGGCTGGATCCACAGCATTACAACAAATGGATGGAAACAACTCACCCACTTGCCTAAGAGTAGGCCTAGGTATAGAAACACAGACCATGTGTGCTGAAATTCAATCATTTTTAAAAACTACCTGATTTTTAAATTACTGAACAGTATTTTTATACAACATTATATGAATGTTTAAAAGAATTAATGCAGTTTGATTGAATAGTTTGCTTTAATGCCTTGTTTTCCTTCAGGCCTGATACAGCATTTTGAGTTTCTGTATTTGTTGTTGCTGATGTTCATTTGCACTGAAAGATGTTTTTGTGGTGAAGGATCTGGGTGTCCAACTAACCTGGTTTTCTACAGCCAAATTATTGTTGTATAAGGAAATAAAGCCTTTGAGAAATTAATAACCAAGGAGAATAACAAAAGTTGGTTAATGTTGATACATTGTTAGAAACAGAGGGCCATGAAAAAGTTGATGCATCTTTCAGGGCTCAAAAGTAAAATACCTTGTTTGTTAATGCAGTGTTTGAAGCATTATGTGTTTTTATAAGACAATTACTGTTGAATTGATTTGCTGTAGGTAGTAAATGTTCAGGTTTCTGTGGAATTAATTCTCTACATCCACCCAGGAACTTTCAGCACAATTTTCTATTATTCTTTTATTATATAAATTTGTACAGTTCTGGTCTGGCATTTGCATGATTCCTGCCTTGTGTTCTGCTGCTGAAATATCTTTACCTCATTTAACTTTCTTCCTGTTTTATCCTATTCTAGGGTGTCTTTTAAACATAACAGCCCCAGCTAGACCAAGTTTTCTGCTTTTTTTGTGCTTCAGACTCTTTCAAGGCCAAATAAATCACCTTAATTTGTAGAATGTTTTCCTTTTATGATTAGTGAGCTGATAGATGAAGGGACTGGTGGCTGCCTTAAATAAAGCACAGCAGGAGCAGCCAAGGATCTGTGTTCAGTTCTTTACACATGGATGATTTCAAGCCTTCCCTGTGTCATTATTTTCACTGGGGATCATGGAAAAGGACCAGGAAGGGACGGAATGTGCTGTTTGTACAGGCAGCAGCCCCAGGAGCTGCAGCTCAGCCTTTCCTCTGCAGTAAAGCTGGAATAACATCTGTGCCTTGCTTGGCAGAGGGGCTGGCTGGTAGGAACCAGTGACTCCTGAGCCCCAAGTGGTTTCCAGGCAATTCCAGGGCAGATCCCATCGAGGGATACAAGTGGAGTTGCTGTGCACACACAGCCCAGCCCATCCTGGGAGAGCAGAGCCTTTGGATCCTGTCCTGACAGGACCCTCAAAGCTCCCTCAGTTCCAAACGTGTCCTGTGGTTCTCCAGCACCTGAGGATTGTGGTATTTGGGTTGGAGGCTGAGGACCTTTCCCTGACCTAACTCTTTATTGAAGGAAAGGGCCTCCCCTCCTCAAACAACCAAACAATCCCCAAAAACTTCATTAACCTTTCTCAGGAAGTCACAGGGCCCTCTGGAGATCCTCCAGTCCAACCCCCCTGCCAAGGCAGGGGCAGCTGGAGCAGGTGACACAGAAACACATCCAGGTGGATTTGGAATGGCTCCAGGAAACAGGGATAAAAGGAGCCACACCAAAAGCCTGTCTGTACATTGAAGTACTTTGAGTGTGAAGTACTTCTTGTACCATAAATGTATCCAGGATTACTGCAGGATTTCTGCAGCTGGAAAAGGTTTAAGTCAGTTCAGTTGCTGCTCTGACTTAAAATACAGGGGCAATCATCCATATATGTGTACTTCTTTTATATATATTTCTATTATTTTATGATAATACCCAGTGTATCACACATTCATTAGTGTCTTTTCTAGATGCTTCTGCAAGTTTGATTCCCTCCCTAAATTCTGTAGAGAATAATTTCCTTCAACCTTCAATTCAACTTTCCTTCAATTTTAGTACTTCCTAAAAAAACTTATCTTCCCAGGTGATTCTCTGTTGGTAGAAAACACTGTTCTTCCTTCTGTCCATTAGTTGCACCTCAGCCAACGTTTTGCATGCTGAGTTAAAACAGAACAAACTGCTGTCCATTGCCAGTGTTTTCATGCTGTTACTGTAGCTGGAAGAGCTGTGCCTGAAGGATGTGTGTGATTTCAATAATGTGCTCTGTCAGAATGTTTAGGTGATAAGTTAGAGCAGCCCTGGGAGGACAGAAACTCTGTCAGGCTGTAGGAAAAGCCTCAGGTTGCGAGATAGGATGTCACCAGAGTCCAGGCAGGAAAGGCTTCCCACTGTTCTTCGTGACCAAGTCCAGGCCAGAGTTTTCCTAATGCAGATCAGGCAGAGACAGATCTATCCACAGGTAGGAGGAAGGGAAAAGGTGGGATACAGTTTAGCCTAAGGATGTGAATGGAGTAAGAAAGTGGGAGCGTTTCCTTTTGCATGAAAGTTTAGTGGGGCATTTTTATTTTGGTTTAGTAGCTCTAAAGGGCCAGAGCTCTGTGGGGATCATCTTGTGACGTTCACTGGTGATAGACCAGCAGAAAAATTAGAGGGTTTGATCTGCTAATAATAAAAAAATAAATCTAGCAAGGTGTGGCTGCAGAATCTTTGATTATAAAATCAGGTTGTGCTTTTGTGGGGTCTCTTTTATAACGTGTGTTTTTATGTGCACAACACAAAACCTGGTGTGGGGTGACTGACACACAGGAAATGATCCCCCAGGAATCTCTGGGGCAAATGTAAGACTGAAACAGGATAACTGGTGTTCCTAGTGCTCAGGCATCCAAGTCAGTACTGAGAACCCCACGGACTGAAAGCCACTAGAATTGTACTTCCAAAGCAAAGAAACAGTGGAAAATTTAAAAAGGAAAAGAAAAGCAGCCCTTGACCGAAGCTTTGTTTGTAGAGTTACGTTTTTGTCTAAAAATTTTCCACTGTAGTGGTAAATAAGACAAAGTTTATGTAACCAGAGTACAGAAGAGTCAAATAATGACAAAATACATTGGTCTGTATGCAAATAATTCTCATGAGATGGATAGTCACATTGCTCTCTCCTTTTATATTGTTAAAATAACAAGTAATGTATTTTAAGCTACTATTTTTTACCTCTGAACAGTTCTGAAATAATGTCTTTGTCTTGCTGATAACACACAACTGATGCTGTTCCTTGGGCACTAATTGCACTCCTGGTTTTATTTCCAGACTCTGGCACACAGCCTGCCTTGGAAAAGAAGGAGAAGTGATGGTGTTTGGTGGAAGCAAAGATGACCTGCTTTTCATGGACACAGTCAGTAAACTGGATAATAAATCCTATCACTAGGATAATCATAATTGATATAAAATGATAAGAGTTATGGAATGGTTTGGGTTGGAAAGGACCTTAAATCTCACCCAGTCCCCCCCCCTGCCATGGACAGGGACACCTTCCACTATCCCAGATTGCTCCAAGTTCTGTCCAACCTGGCTTTGGACACTTCCAGAGGTGGGGAGTCCACAACCTCTCTGAGCAAATCAATTAAGGTATTTATAGGTGGGATTTAAATTTAAAACCAAACACGAATGGATTGAGACATTGGCTTAGATTGGTAACTGAAACCATTACAAATTATGCACTGCTGAGGAATCCCCACCTGAAGCTTTCTTGACTGATGGAATAAAAAGGGATTTGTAATTCAGATTCTTCATAAATAGTTATTTAGGTGTTATCAGTTTTAAATCCTGCATGTGGTAGTCAATGTGACATTAATCTAGAAAGCAGCACTACTGCTGAGATAAACTGTTTGCCATTTTAATGGTTCTTTTTTTTCTCTTGATCAGGGTCACTGCAGTGACTTGTTGATATTTCAGACTCAACCTTATTCCCTCCTCAGGTGAGTTGTGGTTACAGAATCACTGAATCCCAGACTGGTTTGGGGTGGGAGGGACCTTAAGGACCATCCAATTCCACCCCGTGCCATGGGCAGGGACACTTCCCACCAGACCCAAGGGTTATTTTAGCCACGTGCTCCTGCACAGGCAGGTAAAATACCAAATTACCTCCTCAGTAAATATTTAAACCATGCCCCATGTGATGATCCACGGCAGTTTAATCCCTGGTGGTGTGTCATTCTCCTGCACGTGCACCCACAACATCTGTAATTAATGCACAACACCAGCTTTAATAAGTTGTCACTTTGTCTTCAGATTACAGACCATATACTTAAACTTTTTTTTTTTTCCCTGTTTTCCTTCTTCAGGCTGTGTCTTGACTGCATTGGGAAGAATGCAGCTCTCTTGGGGAACCAGATTCCCTGCCTGCCATCCAAGCTTTTGCAGGAAGTGCTGAAGAAAATCACCTTCTGGGCTGCAGTGACCCACCGGCAGGAGAGGAAAGCTGAGACTGAAAGACAAAGTCAACTCAACACCACATGAACAAGGGCAGGGAAACCCTGGGACACCTCCAAGTGTTTTGTTACTGCTGTTCCAGAACAACTGTGTGTTAAGCTGAGTTTCTAAGTGAAGTTTGAGAACAAAAGAAATCCTTTTTATGGGAAGTCTCTCTTGTTTTCTGCGTAGGAAACGGATGTGACTTCATTTGTATATATTGTTCATTTCTGTTGTGGTCTTAAGGAGACAGTCCATCCACCTTGTTCTTTTGGAAGGGGACATGATACAAAATGTTTTCAGTTGGATAAAAATGTGGCTTAAAGTCTAAAAATCTTCCTCCAGCCTTATCACATCAGCCTAAATTAGTTCAACACAGTGTCCTGGTGGAGATCCACACTCGTCAGTCTTAAAAGGTAACAAATTTGGGAGCCACCACCGAATCTTATTGTTTGATTCCACCAGCCTCTCCTCTCATCATCCACTCAAACAGTGGAGCCCCACCTCGTGCTCCAAGTAGGAAAATCCATGAGGGAACCGTGGAACTTGAAGCAAAACCTGCGACGAGCAGCGTGACCTGGTGTCTGTAGGAAAACTTCTGCTCATCACCTGGTTTTAATGTTTCTGTCATCACTAGGTCCTTTTGGAAATAAGTTGTATATTGTATTTTGGATGTGTAAAGTTTATATTTCATTATTGTTTAAAAAAAAAAAAAGAAAAAACCCACAAAAAGTTGCTTATTTATTGTTTAAAAAGAGCAAACGTAGTACGGGCTATTTTTCTGTTTCAAATATTTAGTTAACAGGAACGCAGTCATTAAAATTTTATAGAGAGTTGAATCAAGATCCATTTTGACAAGTTTTTGATGTTTTTACAGTCTGTAAAACTTCATTATTTGGGGAAAGGCTATTTGGAAGCAAATTTGTATCAAAGAGGGAAGTTTTGTGTCTGGGTTTTGTAACAGAGCTGTAATTTTCTGTGCTAAACTCCCCTCCCTTCCTTCCCTCCCTCTCTCCTTTTTTGGTGGGGGGATTGTTCAGGTGCTCCCCACCCCCAGGGCTTGATTTGGGAGGGTCAGATGCCCCCTCCTCCCCCTAGTTAATGTGGGGTGTTCATGTGCTCCCAAGGTTGATTTTGGGGGGTTCAGGTACCCATCAAGGTTAATTTTGGAAGGTTTTGGTGCCCCCAAGATTTGATGTTTTGGGGTTCAGGTGCTCCCTATGGTTAATTTGTGGGGGGTTCAGGTGCCCATCGGAGTTAATTTTGGGGGGTTCAGGTGCCCCCCTGGCTAATTTGTGGGGATTCAGGAGCTCCCTGCCCCTCCACCCTTTTAGGTTAATTTTGGGGGTTCAGGTGCCCTCAAGGTTAATGGTGGGGAGTTCAGGTCCTCTCCCTGGCCAACATTGCCGGGGTTCACTTGCCCCCCTCGTTAATTTTGAAAGGCTCAGGTGCCCCCAGACTTAATTTGGGGGTTTCAAGTGCCCCCTAGGGTTAACTCTGGGAGGTCCAGGTACCCATCCAGGTTAATTTGGGGAGGCCCGGGTGCCCCTGAGGGTGATTTTTGGGGTCCCGGCGCCTGCGCGGGGCCGCCGGAAGGTTCGTCCCGCCCGGCGGATGTGGCGGGGCGGCCGCTGAGGGAGGAGGGGCCGGCGCAGGGGCAGCCCCGGAGCTGCGGTGGGGCCGGGGCGGCTCAGGGGAGCCCCGAGACCGCGGTAGGACCGGGCCGGGGGCTCTGAGGGCTCTAAGGGCTCTGAGGGCGCCGGGCATGCTCGGGCCGGGCCGGTAACGGCGGCGGGCAGCGCTGGGGCCGGGGCCGGGCATGTCGCGACAGTGGGACGTGTCGGGAGGAACCGCCGCCCGGCCCGGCCCGTGCTGAGGTATGTCGCGACAGGGGCAGGTGTCGGGAGGAGACCCCGCCATCCCGTCGCTGGTGCGGGGCTGCAGCGGCCTGAGGGGGGCTCGGCGTGTCTGAGGGGTGGCGTTAATAATACACCTCATATGAAATGTATCTGTATATTATATAAATTATCTCTGTGAGCAGAGGCACTGAAAACCCCGCTAGCCCGAAGCAGGCAAGTTTCACGGGGCTGTGGGGCAAGGCTTTCTGATGTGAAGCGTAATTAAAGCTCAGAGATAACCCCCCGGAGGTGGTGGGTTAATGACAGGAGCAATTAAAACCAAAACAGGAATCCCTCAGGAGTGGTGTAGGGGAATATCAAATCCGGGATATCGAACCCGGGATATCTGACCTGGAATGTCAAACCCAGGAGAGCAGGGTGTGGTGGTGCCACTAAAGTTCCTTTTCCCTGGCTTTGGTTGCACAAACTTGGGCTGTCCAGCTCCCCTGAGCTTTGGATCAGTGTCTTCCAGGGACATTGGGGTTTGGGAATTCTGTGTGCTGGTGGGATTGGGAGGAGGGGGGTTAGTTTTGTGGAATTTATGTGGGATAGGTGGCATGCCCTGCACAAAACAGCTGTGGGAAAGTTTGTGTGTGAGAGACTTGGCTTGGGACTTTGGGCCCAAAGGGACCTTTTTGGAAAAGGTCTGTGAGTTTCCACTTCTGCGAAAACCATATTGGAGGCAAAGCTGTCAAATTTATTCAATTTTTGACATCCCAGAACGGTTTGGGTTGGAAGGGACCTTACAGCCCATCAAGTCCCACCCCCTGCCATGGGCAGGGACACCTTCCACTAGCCCAGGTTCCTCCAAGCCCCATCCAACCTGGCCTTGGACACTCCCAGGGATCCAGAGACAGCCACAGCTTCTCTGGGCAAATCAATAGTGTATTTACAGGTAAGATTTTAATTTTTTTTAGAAATCGCAGACCTTGGCTCCAGCCGTTCACTGGACGATCCGTGTGAGTCCCTGCCGGGATATTCCGTAATCCCGTGGTTCCGTGTGCCCGTAGCACGTCCCGAGATGGCGGATGAGAACGAGGAGCTGCAGGCAGACGAGGAGCTCCCCCCTCCATCCGAGGACGGCTTCGAGCAGCTGGAGAACGACAGCCCGGCGGAGCGCAGCGGGCACGTGGCCGTCACCGACGGGCACTGCATGTACGTCTGGGGAGGATACAAGGTACACAGCTCCTCCTGGAACAGCCCTCCTGCCGCCCCCTTGCTCTTTGGGAGGGACTCTGAGGAATCATCCCTCCGGTTACCGAGTTGGAACAGGGCACCGAGGTGTTTTGCAATGCTGAAGTAAATCACGAGTGTTCAGCCTTGGCACGCGGATGACTTTTGTTGGCGGGGGGTGGGCAGGGTGTTGTTTGGCAGCTCGTGTAGGGAATATTGTCTGATTGGAATTGTGCACCGTGGGAGGGGGGGATTTTGTCCCAGCGTTGTCAGCACAACTGTATTTCGGGAGTGAAGGATCCCAGGCTGGTTGTTGTCACGCTGTGGGGGGGGTGTGTGTGCTGCAGCACAAAATGATTTTACAATTTCGACAGCAGGGTGAATTGGCAGTGAGCTCAGAAATTGGTGTCATGCAGGGGGTGGGGGAATTAAGAAGGAAGTTTTGGCTCATTTCTGTTCCCTGGCTTGGACTGTAAAACAGAGGTTTCACCTTCATTTACCCGCCTGGGAGCTTGTGTGGCCTCCAGCAGACACTAAATTTGTCTGATTGCTGCTCTGTGTGCAGGTAGGAGGCACAGGAGTGCAGCAGGCACTGCTCCTGCTGTGTTCTGTCCTGTGATTAGCTCTCTGAGGGGGTGTGAACATTCCCAGGACTCTGTAATTCCATGTGTCAGACATCCTTCTAACATTGCTTTTTCTCCTCTGTCCTGTTCTGCAGAATGCCCAAGTTCGGGGATTTTATGACTTCTACCTGCCTAGGGATGAAATATGGATCTACAACATGGAAACTGGAAGATGGTACAGTAAATAATTAACTTAGTTTGGGAAAAAAACAGATAAATCCTAAAATTGGTGTAGAAACCATTCTGAGGGGCTGAGCAGGGAAAGAATTCCCTGTTGCAAAAATGTGTAAAATTTTTCAGGTTTGGGTGGGTTTTTTCTGTAAAAGCATCAAATGTGTTTTCCCAGAGTGAGGTAGGAGAGGCAGCTTGGACAGGCAGCCTGGACAGGAGTGTGTGATCACCAGTGTGAGGTGTTTTGGGGTGCCTGGGATAGGACATAACACATGGGAATTGTATTTGTACAACTTTTGGTGGCAGCAGTGCTCAGGGAACCCCTGCTGAGTTTTCTAACTTGTTCTCTTAAGGATTTGTTTTTAAACATGGATGCAGCCAAAGAAACTCCTCAGTGCTTTGCAGAAAGTGGGATTTCAGCCATGCTTCCAGCCCTCTCTGAGGTTAGGGGCAGCCTTGGACACGGGCTGGAAGCTCCTCTTTGTGGTTGTGATGTTTACAAACAGGAAAAATCCAGTAGCAAAATAGAAACCTGCCTTTTAGACAGGTGCTTCCTCTTTGCCCCAGGATTTGGAACATTCCAAACTGCTGAGCTGGGCAGACAGGATTCCCACTGCCCACCCCCCCTCAAAAAAACCCCCCATGCATTAATTAAATTACATTTTCCCCACCCCCTCCATCCTATACCAGCTTAATTTTGTAAATGGTTTCACCTGTAGAGGTGTGAAGAATTCATAACTGAGTGTCCACAGTTGGAACTCAAACCACACCTGGCAGTGCTATAAAATTCCACTCCAGGTAAAACCATTCGTGTCTGTTTTGATCAGCTGAAATATTTTACACCCTTCTTTTAGGAAGAAGAGCAAAACAGAGGGAGATGTTCCCCCCTCCATGTCTGGGAGCTGTGCTGTGTGTGTGGACAGAGTGGTGTATCTCTTCGGGGGGCACCATGCCCAGGGCAACACAAACAAGGTCAGCAATCCGTTTATTCCATCGTTTCCCGGGAGGATTGTGCCCTGGAAGCTTTACAGGAACACCTTGACCTGGCATTTGTTCTGTTCTTGTGCAATTCACCCTGCAAATTCCCCCCGTGCCTCTGAGTTTGCTGCTGTGGAAAGATGGGTATTGCCAGAGTTGCCTGAAATAATGTCAGGAGGTGATGTGGAACTGCTGTGTGGTGCTTTAAATGTTTCTGTTCTCTGGAGTCTCTGATAATCCCAGAATCATTAAGGTTTAAAAGACCTCCAAGATCAGAGAGTCCAACCTGTGACTGATCCCCACCCCGTCACTACAATTAATTAATAATGTTTTCTGATGTTGTGGCAATGTGGCTTAAATTAAATAGTTTTGGCCTGTATAAATATATAGTTTACATATTGAAATATATAGTTTATATATTGAAATACAGAGTTACATGTTTAAATGTAGACATATTGAAATATAGACTTATAATTTAAATGTATAAACTATAAACTGGAAGGAGCTTGATGCAGTTTTTGCAGACAGTTTGAAACAAGCTGCCTTTATAAAGTGTGACTTCCTTCCTTCTCTGGCATTCTTACATTTCAATTCTTTTATACATGTGTAGCAGCTGTTTCTCTCCCTGTAAAAGGATGCAACGTGCACAGAAGGGACAATACTATAAAAAAACCCACTTCTTTCAATTTTTTTTAACAATTTTTTGAATTATGAGATTCTGCACACGTTCAGTGTACCCCACATCAGCTTTTGGATAGTGAAACTCAATGTTCATAACCTGTTAGTTGTGTAAAAAGTGTTTGAGTCTGCAAAGGATAAAGGATTTGTGAATCCATATTTTGTTCCAAGTGTTTTCAGCTAAGAAAAGGACTTTTCATTATTTCTCTTCCTTTGCCAATGCACGTTCATTAAAAGTTACTGTTTTAACACCGATGGAACTGAAGCTTTGAACAAACCCCCGTAATGAAGGAGGAAACAATCAGTGACCTGCTGAGCCACTTGGATCCTCACAAGTCCATGGGACCAGATGGGATCCACCCAAGGGTGATGAGGGAGCTGGTGGAAGAACTCACCAAGCCACTCTCCATCATTTCCCAACAGTCCTGGCTCTCTGGGGAGGTCCCAGATGATTGGAAGTTGGCAAATGTCACACCAATCCACAAAAAGGGCCAGAAGGAGGACCCAGGAAACTCCAGGCCTGTCAGTCTGACCTCAGTGCCTGACAAGGTCATGGCACAGATCATCCTGGGTGCAATCACACAGCACCTACAGGATGGACAAGGGATCAGACCCAGCCAGCACGGGTTTAGGAAGGGCAGGTCCTGTCTGACCAACCTCATCTCCTTCTATGATCAGGTGACCTGCCTGGTGGATGAGGGAAAGGCTGTTGATGTAGTCTATCTGGACTTCAGCAAAGCCTTTGACACTGTCTCCCACAGCATTCTCCTAAAAAAGCTGGCAGCCCATGGCTTGGACAGGGGCACTCTGTGCTGGGTTAGGAACTGGCTGGAAGGCTGGGCCCAGAGAGTGCTGGGGAACGGGGCTGCATCCGATTGGCGGCCGGTCACCAGTGGTGTTCCCCAGGGATCAGTGCTGGGACCAGTCCTGTTTAACATCTTTATTGATGATTTGGATGAGGGAATTGAGTGCATCATTAGCAAATTTGCGGATGACACCAAGCTGGGGGGGAGTGTCGATCAGCTGGAAGGCAGGAGGGCTCTGCAGAGGGACCTGAACAGACTGGAGAGTTGGGCTGATTCCAATGGGATGAGGTTCAACAAGTCCAAGTGCCGGGTCCTGCACTTTGGCCATAACAACCCCCTGCAGCGCTACAGGCTGGGGACAGAGTGGATGGAGAGCAGCCAGACAGAAAGGGACCTGTGGGTGCTGATTGACAGGAGGCTGAACATGAGCCAGCAGTGTGCCCAGGTGGCCAAGAAGGCCAATGGCATCCTGGCCTGCATCAAGAACAGTGTGGCCAGCAGGAGCAGGGAAGTGATCCTTCCCCTGTACTCAGCGCTGGTGAGGCCACACCTTGAGTATTGTGTTCAGTTCTGGGCCCCTCAGTTCAAGAAAGACATTGAGGTGCTGGAGCGGGTCCAGAGAAGAGCAACGAGGCTGGTGAAGGGACTTGAACACAAGTCCTATGAGGAGAGGCTGAGGGAGCTGGGGTTGTTTAGCCTGGAGAAAGGAAGGCTCAGGGGAGACCTCATTGCTCTCTACAACTACCTGAGAGGAGGTTGTAGCCAGGTAGGGGTTGGTCTCTTCTCCCAGGAACCAGCAGTAGGACAAGAGGGCACGACCTCAAGCTGTGCCAGGGGAGGTTTAGGTTAGATATTAGAAAGAAATTCTTTACAGTGAGGGTAATCAGCCATTGGAATGGGCTGCCCAGGGAAGTGGTGGATTCACCGTCCCTGGAGGTTTTTAAGATGAGGCTGGATGTGGTGCTTGGTGCCATGGTCTAGCAACTGTGATGGTAGTGGATCAAAGGTTGGACTTGATGATCTCAGAGGTCCTTTCCAACCTGTCTGATTCTATGATTCTATGAAATTCAGATTGAAAAAAATGAAAATATTAAATCTTTTTTTTATTTTATTTCCTCCAGTTCTACATGTTGAATTCCAGATCCACAGACAAGGTGCTGCAGTGGGTGCGAGTGGAGTGTGAGGGGGTGCCCCCCTCATCCAAGGACAAACTCGGGGTGTGGGTCTACAGGAACAAGTAAGGGCCCCACAGGGACTCCCTTTTCTTCCCTCCAGGTCGTGTCTTTGCTCTGCTTTTTTGTTTGAACAAGAGCTGCTTGTTCAACTTGATGTTGCCCAGAACAAGGGGTGTGTTGGATGAACTGCTGGTGGTGTTTTTATCGGGCTGGGAGTGTGTCCCAGATGTGCCAGAAGGCCTCTTGGCATTGCAAACCTTGGGAAAGATGAGGGAGAGAAGGTGTTGAAGGCAAAAATGTTGTTGACTTGCACCCTCATCTCATCATTCATTCACTGTGGTTCTGGCTGGGGGGCTTCACCTGGAGAAGAGAAGCTCCAGGGAGACCTGAGAGCCCCTTCCAGGGCCTAAAGGGGCTCCAGGAGAGCTGGAGAGGGACTGGGGACAAGGGATGGAGGGACAGGACACAGGGAATGGCTTCCCACTGCTAGAGGGCAGGGAGAGATGGGATATTGGGAAGGAATTCCTGGCTGGGAGGGTGGGGAGGCCCTGGCCCAGGTTGGGCAGAGAAGCTGTGGCTGCCACTGGATCCCTGGAAGTGTCCAAGGCCAGGTTGGACAGGGCTTGGAGCAACCTGAGCTCATGGAAGGTGTCCCTGCCCATGGCAGGGGTGGGTGACACTGAGTGAGCTTTAAGGTCCCTCCCAACCCAAACCATTTTGTGATTTTGTGGTGATTTTGGAGTAAACTCTCCATGGAGAGAGAGCTCACAGGATAATTACTGTGGAATTTACTGCAGAGACTCAGGAAAAGTAGGAAAATCCCTGTGTGTCCCTTCCAACTCAGACTGTCCTGTGATTCCATGAAATTGCCCGTGGTGCTGGTTTTCAGGTTCTTGGTGTGGAGAGAGAGATCACTGATACCATACCTGATGTGATCAGTTCAGATGTAAATCTGAGTTGTGGGTGTTTAATGAGGTGGTGCAGATTGTTTTCTGTCATTCCATGATCCAGTAGGAATTCCTGGCAAACCCTTGTCATTGGTTCCTTACGGGGGCTAAAACCCAAAGCTAAAACTTGAAGGTAAATCCCATTTAAACACCAGGAGAGCCTTGTGGGAGCCGCAGTGGCGAAGGCTGAAGTGCAGAGACCAGTCAGCACACCCTGGTGGCTGCATATATTTGGAATTGGAGCAAAGCTTGGAAGCCTGAGGCCTGGGAAGCAGCTCCAGAGGGATTTAGTGTGGGTGGTGGGGTCAATTAGGCAAGAAATGGGGCCCCACACCTGGAAAACTTGCACTGTAGATGCACTGAAAGTAGTGAAGCCAAAGGAGCTTCTCTGGTTTTCCAGTTTGAGCACAACCTTGACAGAAGTTTAATTTACACCAAGACATGTGACAGGGTTTCTCACAGATCTCAGTCCATGTTTTCTTTCAGGCTGATATTTTTTGGAGGTTACGGCTATTTTCCTGAAGGGAAACAACGGGGAACGTTTGAATTCGATGAAACCTCTTTTTGGGTAAGTAGCCCTGGAAGTCATTTCTGTTTCAGCTTTCATATTTAGTCAGTGCTTATTAAAACTTGTTGCTTATTTGTGATTTTCAAAGAATTCAGGTCTCCCTAGAGGGTGGAACGACCACGTGCATGTTCTGGACCTTGAAACTTTTACCTGGAGCCAGCCCATAACTACGGTAATTATTGGTCTTGTGTCAATTAATTAAGTCACAGCTCAGTAATGTTACATAGCAGTGCTCTTGGAGCCATTTAAACCATTCATTTACACAGATCCACTCTCCAAAACCAGGAAATTTGCCTTTTATTTTGATCTGTCTTCATCTTTTTTTTTTTTTTTTGCCTGTGACTTGTTTCCTTTCACGCTTCAGTGGCCTTGTGCTCACGGGGAGCTCAGGAGAATGAAATGTGTGGTTTGCTGTCACCCTCACTGCAATGTGAGCCTTTGGGACGTGTCACTTGGGTGCTGAATTGTGGCCAAGACAGAATTAAACACTCCCAATCACAAATACACACATTTGAAGTGTCCCTGAAGTGTTCAGGAGCAGGGAAAAGCCACAGAGCTGGAGGAAATGAAATTTGAGATGAGTAACCCCCCAGATTGCCAAAGAACTGCTTTGTCTGACTGCACACAGGCCTCAAGGATTTCAGAAACTCAAGAAAAATAACGTCTGATAGAACCACAAAATCTCAGAATGGTTTGGGCAGGAAGGAACCTTAAAGCCCATCTAGTTCCAACCCCCTGCCATGGGCAGGGACACCTTCCACTAGCCCAGGTGGCTCCAAACCCCATCCACATTGGCCTTGGACACTTAATGATTTATGCATATAATGTTTTATTATTCCACTGTCTCATTTACAGTCTGTCTTTTGTGGCTAAAAGCAAAATTTATACACTTCAAAAGGAAAAAAAATCCCATTTTCAACGAGTTTACTGAACCTCCATCCAGCAAAAAGCACACAGGATGACTTACTGGCTGGGGGGTTTTTTTCACTCTGTTCCTTGTTGATGTTGAGTTTCTCTGAGCCCTTTTTCTGCTTGGTTTGTGGTGTCACTGTTTCCTTTCCCAGGGTAAAACCCCGTCCCCTCGAGCCGCTCACGCCTGCGCCACGGTTGGGAACAGAGGTTACGTGTTCGGAGGCAGATACAGGGTAAGCCCAGCCAAGTTTTAAACCCTGGGATGCTCAAACCTAAGCTGAGTATCTGAACCACCCTCTGCTTTGTTGCAGGAGTCCAGAATGAACGACTTCTACTACCTGGACCTGGACACCTGGGAGTGGAATGAAATGTGGGTAACTAAAATTAAAACTCGATCCGCTAAAATTCTTCGCCGTGTCTAAAGAAATTAAACTTGTTGGGTCAGATGCACGGGGCGAAGCTGAATCCTGCAGATCCCTGGAAAATAACCAGAGTGGAAAAGAGCAGTGGGATTTTGTTGTCCCTCCTGTGTAATTTGGGGTGTTTTCATTGCAATCCAGACTCACACAAGGCCTCTGCCCGGTTGGCCGGTCGTGGCATTCCTTAACACCGATTTCCTCAGATCACCTCTTCCTCTTTGGAGGATTCACCACTGACAAGCAGCCACTGAGTAAGTAATTCCAAAGGGATTTGGTGTTGTCTTTGTGCTCTTGAACAGCTGTGCACAGAAGCCTGAATTACTGCTTGAATTCCTTCTAAATTCCTCCTGTGCACTTGTGATCCAGCTCCTCATGGCCAACAGCTCATTCCACAGAGCGGGATGGGGGGTGTGTGGAGACACTATTATTTATAGCAAATCATCTGCTCTAAAGTGTATCTAATGCAAATTGCAGTTAGTAAGAGCTTTGCAGTTCTCCATCTTCACTCCCATAGACCTCTGTCACATTAAACACCTCTTGTCAAACGGGAGCCAGTGTTTTATAAGGTTTTGCCTAAAATACTTGATTTGTTTAGGAACAGAAATGGGCTGTGCTCCACTGGAGTACGTGTTTATTGCAGGAAATGTGACAGAACCAACAGAATCCTGTTTATATTTGGGGCTTTGCTCGTTTGCAGGTGATGCTTGGATTTATTGTATCAGCAAGAATGAGTGGATCCAGTTTGAGCATAACTATCCCGAAAAACCAAGGTATGGCAGACAATTTCCTGGAAACTTGTTATAAAAGATGTGTGGAGGCACTCAGTGGTGGCTGTGAGAGACAGGACACACGTTTCTCTTCACAGCTCTTGTTTTCCACGTGTCCCAGAGGTGCAGGTGTGTTGTGCTCCTAAAATTCCCGGTGAGCACCACACAGGGCGGGTGCTGGAGGCAGCCTTTGACTCAGTGTCTGTGACATGGCAGGAAACATGGAATCTGGGGGTTGATCTCACGATTTAGGGTTTGATTTGGCTGCAGAGGCCTGTGACTGCCAGCACCAGAGCTAACTGGAACCAGTGTGTCCCTGCTGTCCCAGCAAACGGTGTCACCGAGCCGGTGGCTCGTCCTGTGCACACCCAGGGTGGTTTTGGCTTCCTGCTGAGTAAATAAGAGTTGATGGCCTGCAGTTTAAAGCATCAAAACCTTGGTGATGCACATGTGTGGCATGGAAAATGCATCTTGGGGTTCCTGGGATCCATCTTGTCTGGGGAGGGCTCTGGTCCAGGTTAATGAGTTAAAGCAGCGATGATTCCTGGCCTGGTTTTCAGTGCTCCCAGGGACGAGGAGGGATCTTCCCGGGGCAGTGACAAGGCTGAGCTGGGTTTTTGGGTTAATGCAGTGCTGCCTTCTGTTTGTAGGCTGTGGCACACGGCCTGTGCCAGCGAGGAGGGAGAAGTGATTGTCTTTGGGGGCTGTGCCAACAACCTGCTCGCCCACTCCAAAGCTGTAAGTTGACTTGGAGCGTTCCCTTCCCGGTGCTGGCTCACTCCAGCCAGTTGAGGTGGTTGTAGCTGGCACTGGGATCTTGTGGGGATTACAGAGGTGCATAAACAAAGCCTGAGGGGGACATGGTTTGTTCGTGTCCAGAGTCCCTCAGTGCAGATGCCTGAAGGCTTGGAAACCCGAAGGCTTCCTCCAGTGGAAGTGTGTCCCTGCCCATGGCAGGGGGCTGGAAAGAGATCCCTTCCAACCCAAACCATTCTGGGATTCCTTGATTCCATGATCTGGGTGTGTGAGCCTGGGCTGGGTTGACTCCTGTTGTAACAGTGTGAACTCATATAACCCAATTTCTTCTCTCTCGCTCCTCTCCCCATCCCCAGGCTCATAGTAACGAAATCCTTGTGTTCTCCCTACAACCAAGGTCTCTTGTAAGGTAAGAAACAACCCTTCAACATTAAACTCTTGTGTCCCCGGCTTAGATGTCAGGAGGAAATTCCTTACTGTGAGGGTGGGGAGGCCCTGGCACAGGTTGCCCAGAGAAGCTGTGGCTGCCCCTGGATCCCTGGAAGTGTCCAAGGCCAGGGGGGAGCCACCTGGGATAATGGAAGGTGTCTCTGCCCATGGCAGGGGTGGCACTGGATGAGCTTTAAGGTCCCTCCCAACCCAAACCATTCTGTGATTTTAGGACAAGTGGTGCAGGATTGCCACCAGACCTGTTTATGTTCCTAAAATACGAGAAAACATTTCTTCCTCTAAGGAATGCTGCCAGAGCAGCAGCCAGCTGTGAGGATGGAGCAGGATTCCTCTCAGCACGTGTTCGGCGCTGCTGCTGAGAACCATCTCCAAGCAACGAGCTTCCCTTGCAGCCTTATCCCTGCTGTAACAGCATCCATGTCTCCTCTCTCCCAGGCTGTGCCTCGAAGCAGTGATTTGCTTCAAGGAGATGCTGGCCAGTTCCTGGAATTGCCTCCCCAAGCACTTGCTGCACAGTGTCAACCAGCGCTTCGGAAGCAACAACACCTCTGGCTCCTGAGCCCCGGGGCAGCCCCGGGGGTGACGATCCGAACATTAAAGGTGTGTAGGTTAAACCTCTGTGTCGTCCTAGGTAGTCGCTTCTCGCCTTTACGTTGCATGTGAATGGCCTAGAGAGAACCTATTTTTGTGTCAAGACGTTTGCAATAAATGTTTTTAATGCAAGAGGAGATGTAGCCCGAGCTTAAGGTGGAACTAGTTCTGGGGTTGTGCACCTTGAGGCAGGTGTGAGGCCACCCCGAGACTGTGGAGACACGTGTTGGAGAGTCCCCAGCCCAGGAGCTGGGAACTCTGGTGGCTGTGCAGGGAATGCTGAGCACACCACAACCATGGAGTGTTGTTTTAGTCTAGGCTGCAGGTCCTGTTTTAATCCACAGCTTAACGTTTTGCCACAAATGCTTAAGGTCAGAGAAGCAGGATTGAGAAATTGTCCGTTGTCAGTCGATAAACTGTCGTAGACCTTGAGATGTTAAAGCACCACTACTCTCTGCTTGGCTGTAGTTTGGTTTTTTGGAACTCCTTCATGTTGTGGAACTTCAATTGTGAACCTTAGGTAGCAGATATTCTGCCCTGAGAGTGTAACTGAAAGTGCTTGAGCCTGTAACCGGCCGTGCCCGTACCTGTGGAACTCCCCTGGAGCAGCCCCGAGGGTGGAGGGACACGGAGAAGGGCAGGGCTGCCTTGGCAGCTCCGTGGGGACACAGGGGACAGGAACGGGCTGTGCTGCATGTTTTAAGCTGTCTTCAGAAAAACAATTAAAAACTTGGACTTGTAGAACAATCTCTGTGCTGTAATTCCTGGCAGACCCCACGAGTTTATCCTCCTGCTCCTTCTCCTCCCACCCGCCGCCAAAGAACTCTCTGCTGGGGACAACGGAGGGGACAGAGAGGAGAGAAGGGGCAGTGGGGGAAGACATGGGAGCAACTGGCAGTGAGGGGTGAGAGGGGTGGTGAGGGGAGTGAGGAGCTGAAAGGGGACAGAGGGGTGAGCTCGACCTGGGCTACTTTCCTGGCAGCCGTGGTGGAGGGATGAGGGTGTCACCTGGATGCTCAGGACACCAGGTAGGTGACATCCCTTAAGCTGTCTCAGAGGTACCTCCGTGATATATGTCCAGTGCCAGCTGCTTTCCAAGGACTTGTTGGGGTCAGTCCCCAATTAGAGAGTAAATGGGGCAGCAGGGCAGCAGCAGTGGGTGATGCTGATTCCACCAGGGAAGTGGTGGAAATGGCAGCTGATGGTGATCCAGCAGGTGGTGATTGTGTCAGGGAAGTCG
>VYXB01002520.1:2617-30048 GCA_013397135.1 Pachyramphus minor
GGTGGAAGGGGGGAGGACACTGGGAAAAAAATCCAACATCTCTTTTCAAACCTATGACAGTATCATAAGCAGATATAAGAAAAAAACTAGGGGGGGAAAAGTACCTGGGAGATTTTAGAAGGCTTCTGAAGGAAATTAAGTATTTCCTCTGTATTAAGGAATGTTTTTTTCTTTATGAATTGTATGTATGAAACCAATGAAATTACTGTCATTCTAATTGTAAGAAACAAAGTCTCAAGATATGATAAGTTTTTTTTAAGGAATTTATTATATGGTAGAGGCAAGCAGCACTGGGTGTACAGGGGCAGTCATGCCCCCAAAAGCCTGTCACACCAACACAGTGTGTGTGTCTGGTATTTATTTTAGACATCATATACATATTCATTACATCACATACATATACATTTTACATCACTATTTCAGGTATTCAACATATGCTTCTTTTTACAGCTAAGACTAATTTATTATCTCTACAACTAGTTATAAATTCATGCATTTCCCGACAAAAGACGCCAGCATTCTATTGACCTAACATAGGCTATAATTCATGTCTAGGAGGACAGGGGAGGCAATGGTCTGTTTTATTTCTTTATGGGGGTGTAATTAACTTTTAAAATCCGTTTGCTTCCTTCTCTCATGAAGCTGCATTTTGTTTCTTTCACTGACAAGAATCATTGCTGTATTTATTACACTAATGAATAAGGTAATCTATTTGCTGGATTTAGTTTACATATGCTGAAGAAATAGAAGTTCATAGTTGATTAATGCAGTAAAATTAGTATTCTTCAAACTCTTCATGAGTTCCACTTCACTGAAGTAATAATATTGACTTATAATACAGATACTTCCCCATTTTCTAGAATCATCTTAGAGTAATTTGAGTCATGTCCAGATGACTTTCAAAGACTTCCAGTGCTACTGCTCAGTCACCCTTGCAGTATGAAAGTATTTCCTGATGTTCAGAGGGAATCCCTTGTGTTTTCAGTTGGTTCTGACAAGGTCCAGAAAAGAGTCTGGCTCTGCCCTTTTTGCATCCTTCCTTTAGGTATTTGTATAGATTGATAAGATAACCCTTAGTGTTCTCTTCTACAGTTGCAGTGATTATAACCTGTTTGGTTTGCTTAATTGCCTGTAGAAGTGTACAAGTGTACAATGACAATTGCCCTGCAGCCCAGCCCTGCGAGCAGCACTTGGAGCCAGCTCCACTCCCCTGGGCTCTCGTGGGATGGCTTGTGGGCCGTGCAGCCCAGTGATGCTGCTTCTGGAATGGGAGCCTGCAGCCTCTGCCCTCACCCACAGCCATAATCACGGCTCCTCTTCACTGTGGGCAGGGAGCCTCTGTTTCCAAAGCTGTTTCCTGCTTCCTGCCAGGAGTGCAGCGAGCTGCGAGAGCTCTCCATCTGTATGCTCGCAGAGCTGCTGCAGTTCGTGGTTGGCAGGGATGAGAAGAAGATGAGGGAGGAGGTGTGGTGGGCACTGGTGCCGCTCCTCTTCCAGGTGAGCCACCAGTGTGGCCCAGGTACGGGTTTGAAGGTTGAGCACTGACAGAGACAGGGCTGGGCTGACATCCCCTAGGGCTCCTGGGCATCGGGGAAAGGGCTGCTGGCAGCAGGCAGCGCTCCCCCAGCACAGCACTGTGGGAAGGTCTGTGCGGAGCCAGTGCCAGCAGGGGCGGAGAAACTGGCACAGCCCTGTGCAACACCTGCCCTACCTGCTCCTGCTTGGCTCAGCAGCAGCCCGTGGCCACCAAGGCCTCAACAGCGGCATCATCCCCACAGGCTGTGTCGGAGGCCAGGGCTTTGAGGCTCCATGCCTGTCCTCCAGGGCTGTCCCCCAAAGGCTCACAGACATTTGGACTAGGGCATGTCCCAGTTTCCAAAAGGCAGGATCCCGCCAGGAACAAAGCCAAGAGGTCTCCTTGCCCAGGCCCCGGGGCCATCTCTGAGATCATGCTGTCCTGCAGGCCTCCAGGGAAACCCCTTCTTGCTGCCGCAGAGCTGCTGAAGTGGAAGACGCTCAAGCACCTGCTGCAGAGAGAGCGGCTGTGGGAGCTTGGAGCGTGCTTGGTAAGGACAAGCTGTGGGGCCCAGGTGGGGGGAGGCTGCCCCCCATCCCATGTCTGGGCTGGGGGCTCTGCAGCTGGGCAGAGCCTGGAGCTGCATCCTTGTTGCTGCCCTCAAGAAGAGAGCCCCAAGGGTTCTTCTGTGGGCCGCTGTTCCCTCCCTGCACCCAGCAGGCGGGGAGAGCTCTCCGTCCCAGGAGGTGCTGGCAAGAGGCACTGCTCCAGCCAACTGCATGACAGCCCTTGGGAGACATGCCTTGTTCTCTCTGCAGCTGCAGCAGAGCAGGAGCAGGGCTGAAGAATTCCTCCATCAGAGCCTGCCATACCTGCAGGACCCTCATGCCAACGTGCGCCTGGCGGCCGTCAGGTTCATTGATGAGTCCCAGCCCCTGCAGTCCCTCTTGGGGCAGCCAGGCCCCTGTGCCGCTGCTGCCCCAGCAACGAGGGGCAGCCCTGTGCCTGCCCCAGTCCCAGCCACCCCGGGCAGGGCCTTGCCTCCTCTGCCAGCCCAGCCCACACAGGGGGAGCTTGGTGACTGCCTTGCTCGGTCCCACTCCCCTGAGCTTCTGGTGGCTCCTGGGCTCAGCCCTGCTGAGGCACAGAAGGGTAGGACTGGGGGCCCTGCTGCTGGAGGAGGCTGGGGGGCAGGGGCTAATGGAGCTCTGTGCCCAGGACTCATCACACGGCGCCTGAGGGACCAGACCACGGAGATTCAAGCTGTTATCCTGAGTGGTGAGTGAGGAGCGTGGTCCATTGGGAATCCAGAGGGTCTTTGCAAATGTGGGGTTTTATCTGGGCTCTGCTTCTTTTGGTCACAGCGCTTCAGCCCTTGGAGAAAGACTGGGACATCTCTGTCAGCTCCCTGGCAGCTCGGATAACCTCCATTCTGAGGAGTCCTCGAGTGCAGCAAAGACAAAGAGGCCTTCTACAAGCACTGCGCTGCTGCTGGTCGTGAGCCCAGCAGAGGTGCAGCTTGCCTTGGCTGAAGGACTGGAGGTGAATAAAGCTGGAGCAACATGCCTAAAGCCCTGGTGTCCTTCAGCTGCACGGTACTGAGTGTGCCGAGCCGACTGTGTCCTTCCTAGGCTGTCCTGCAGGCAGCGGGATGCTCCTGCCTCAGCACCCCTGGCCTCAGGCTTGTGGGACAAGTTGAGCCCTTGCTGGGGCTTTCCCCAGGAGAAGCTGCCTTGGCTAAAGGAGAAGCTGCTGCCCAAGCGTTCTCACGGAATTTCAGGGCCACTGCCAATGTAACCCTGCCTTCTGCCGGTGTGAAGCCATTCCCCCTTGTCCTGTCACTCCAGGCTCTCATCCAAAATCTGTCTCCAGCCCTCTTGGAGCCTCTTTTAGGTACTGGAAGGGGCTGTAAGGTCACCCCAAAACCTTCTCTTCTCCAACCTGGACAGGCAAAGTGATCCCTGTGTCCCCACACGTTGCCCCACTCTGTGACCCCTGCGTCCTCCCAAGCCCAGCACCCCAGGAGGGGCACGGCAGCAAGCCCTGTCCTGCAGCTGCCACAGGACTAGGAGCTCAGCCAGAGACATTGCCAGACTCCAGATTGTCCCACATCATGGCCACTGCCCTCAAACTTCCCGCACAGCAGCCTGGGTTCCCTCCCCTCCCTGAGTCCGTTCCCCCAGGCGTGCTGAGGTGGCAGTTTGTGGGCAATCATGCTTATTTTGGGCAGTGGGATGTGTCAGCAGCTCTGGGAGATGGAGACTGGCAGGTCTGAGGGGGCTTTGGGCTGAGTGTGGCTGCAGGGGTTGGCTGTCTCCCAGAAGGAATGAACGTCACAACTGCAGGGCCCAAATCACCCCCCGGCACCCCAAAATGCTTCACTTGTCCCCAAACTGCAGGCACAGAGTCCTTTAGTTTTCTGCAGGGGGCTTCAAATTTCATCCCTCACATCCCAAACTATCCCCACAGGCCTTGAATTGGAGCTGCAGAGCCCCACGTTGTCCTTGGTGGGTGCCAGATTCCATCTCCGGTACCCCAAAATGCCCCACTGAGCCCTGGATTGCAGCTGTGCGGCCTCAAAGGGACTCTGGTGGCTGCCCCGAGCCACAGAATGATGGAATCATGAGGGAACACTCGGTCCTGAGTGGGCTGCAGAGGATCCCAGAGTTCCCTGGCAAGTGCTGGGGTTCCAGACCTTGAAGCTGGAAATGAATGAAGAGCTTTGTTTTACAGTTGTACACTTGTACACTTAATTGAATGAATTGCTTCAGCTGTTTTTTTTTTAAAGTAATATTTAAGTAATATTTAAAACCTTAGATATGAAAATAACTGCTTTTACTGTTTTCCTGATGGTGGAACTATGCATTTATAAGCTTTAAGGATGATTAGGGAAAGTTACAAGGAAAATAGAACCAGATTGGCAAAATGGCAAATTGTAAAGTTACCCTGGAATCAACATAGAGAAATAAGCTAAAATCATGGCAGTGGTAGTGGCTTAATGGGAGAGGATTTGTGTGGTGACAGTGAAAATTACAGTAAGCCTATTACCAACACCTTTGTGGGAAAAACCTTAAAATTTTCAGAAATGTGTGAACACATAATTATATAAACCAATGTAAGGAGTCTGAGCTTTATCCAACACTCATAAAAATTTGTTTAGAAAGCTGCTTCCAGATTTGGGGAAGGTTATGCCTTTTAATTTTGCAATGTCATTTAAGTGTAACAGCCATAGATAACTTTAGGTGCCGTGTCAGAGCTATACTTTTTTCTGTTCCTTTGTCTACTTTGTGTACTTTGTCTATCCAGAACAGAATTTGCTTTCTCTTGTGCAGGATGGTTGCTTCCTTCATCTTTGTAAAAGTACTATAGCCAAGTTTCTTTATGTCTGGGTGATTTCCACATTGATAATGACATCTAGTGTTGTGTTCAGCTTTTTCCTTTTTATTTTTGGCCACTCATCTCAAGTAGCACTGTATTTTTTCATCTGTATGTTTGTGTTTTATATATACATTTTTTTTTTCCAGCAATGAGCAGTCCAGTTTATGTCTGCTTTTTTGTCTCCAATACTAATCTGTTTTAGAACCTTCAGTTTACCCAGTTCTCAAAACTCAATCCTGTTTTCAAATCTGTTCTGGATTTTTGTCATCCCAGATACCTCTCATTTATCAGCTGTGTAATATGAGCCTGTAAATTTTTCTCGTTGAAGGCTTACTTATTTGGCCTTTATATCAATCTTCCTTTCATCTAGTTAGGTTTAAGTATTCTGTCTTTAGAATTAAACTTCCAATATAACTTTTTCTCACTTTCCTACAGTTCCTTGATATTTGGCCAGTATTCTGCATGTGAAATTATATGTACAATCTCTACCCTAACATGCTTTAGAGTTTATAAGGACTACAGTTCTGAATCATTTGCTTCCTCTTTTGCAAGTTCTTATTCGCTGCTCTAAATCCTGGCTTTTAATTGAAAGAATAAAAATTCATTGTGAGTCTCTGTTGGCTTGTGGTATGCATTCTAAAGTCAGAAGCAGTGAGACATTAGCTACCTTTGAAGGAAATGATAAATGCATTTCCCTGTATCAATTTAAAAAATTGAGGACTTGGCTAAAAGAGAGGCTTTCTGCTCAAGTGGAAAATGGAAATAAAAGAGTTATTTGATAGACATGGCCCACCATTTCTGACTTAATTTTCTTCCTCCTAGTTCCATGCATGGAGTGTAAATGGTAGATTATTCAGTGGTAATCTTTAGAAATGTCCATATTTTACACCAAGAGCTTTTTTAACGTTTATAACACTTCACAAATCACACACTTATTCACAAATCCCTTTACTTATGGACTATACAACTCAATTGACCTATGATGATGCTGATAAACCCTAATTCCTTATTTCCTCTGATTAAGCTTGGATGATGTAAACATCTGCTGACACATTCAGTGACCTGACATAATTGGCCTGACTCCCAGAAAGTCTCATAAACCCCTTTCTGTAATAGTTTTATATCCTGTGCTTTTACTGGAATAGGAATCATGAAAAGAGTTCAGAAAGACTCAATTCAAATGTGCAAAACCATAAGGGTTTCCCATATTGTCATCACCACTCATTCTTTCAAAGTACAGCTGTATAAAATGTCAGTATTTATAACCAAGTCTCAGGGTGCTATTTTAAGCAGAAGCTCAAAAGTCAGCTTATACAGAAAAAAATGAAGTACTTTTTAATGTTACAGTGTGTTCTCTGCATTAGTTCTTCTTACCTATCCTGACAGGGTATCCCCTCTTGGCTAGTATTCAGAGCCAAATGCTGTTAGACCATACAAGCTTTCAGACAGACAGCTATATTCTGCATTTAAAGATGCTGACTGGGCGAGGCTCTTATGTACTGTTGTTAGAGTTCTAATACACTAGCTTTGTGCACTTCATCCTACCTTAATACATAAATGAATATGAATTTGATGTGATATTTTTGTCATTTCCCACACTTGCAATGCTCATTTATGCCCAGTTGCTTGGTCCAATGTATGGTAGAGAAAGGAGGCATTGGTAGCTATTCTTTATCCCCTCAGTATCTATTGAAACCACTGACTAACTTCTCTAAGTTGAAAAAGAGAATGAGCTCATAGGCACAGCAGCTGTGGGAGAAAGGACACTCTCCAAGTTCCCTTACTGAAAAGCTGATGGAATTGCAATGGGTGATTTTCATCAGACTTTTTGATACCAAGAAGTACTGTTGGCTCATGTATGTGAGCTGAAAAATCAGACAGAAAGTATGCTTCCTATTGCCCTGTCAAAAAGTTGGATGTTTTGGAGAAAAGGGAAGCAAACATTAAGGAATATATTAGGTACTCACAAGTATTGTGGTAACTGAGTTACAGAGAAAAGCAAAGTTTAGTGTTTAGGAAGAGTATTTTAAGGAAGGTGGAATTTTAATTATAGGGAGCTATAAATAAAACTAGCTTCATAAACTGAAACATAAAAATGCTTTATTATTAAATACTGGAATGTTTGGGGTTTTGTATTAAAGTGAACAGTGTGTCAATCTGTAACTACCTAGCTCTAAGTGGCAAGGGCTTTCATTTTTAGATTCTGAAACACTTCAGAACAAGGACGGTTTTACTTCATTTAAGATGTTTTTCTATAATTCATGGCAAAAAGGGAAAGTTAACTATACTTCTGTTTAAGACCCGTGAAAAGATCTTTCCTTTCGTTTATTGTCTGGAAAACAGGTTAGTTCAGAAAGTATCAGACACGTTATTTTCCAGGACAGAACTTGAATTTGCATCTATTGTGAGTTATTGCGTGGAAAACAATACCTGGCAGAATTGTCATTTGGGAAATTTGAAATAGAAAGTTTTGTATTTGTCTTTGAGTAGATTGTCATTAATCATTGAACATCTCTGCAGATGAATTGTGCATCCTGTATCTTTCATGTTCCATTGCAGTCCTTCCTTGTGGATAAAGTGTCTGCCTTGGGTGGCACACATAAGGAAACGGACAGGGAAGGGTCAGGGGGGGAAGGAAGGAAGAGGCGAATCAATGTTGATGAAGAGCCACTTGAAATTCACTTCACCATTTGTCTGATTTGCATAAATACCTACAGAGGAATCAGGCTTTATTAAGTCACTTTTAGGGATTTCACACAACAAAGATGTGGAGCTGTTAGTCACAGCAAGTTTGCACATGTGAAGAACACAATTAAAGGTGGGATTAAGCCTGACTCAGTCATATAAGAGTTTGTAAGAATAAACACTATGTGTAAAACTAAATGAATTCTGCAGCAGCTAATGATTTCTTGCCAAGACGGTCTTTTTAAAGCCTACCAATGTTATTAAATACTTACCTATAAGGAAACAAATATGAACAAGCATGAACAATACATGTTATGGATGTCAGTCTATTTACTAGGAATTTATTAATTCTTTTGATAAAGTTGTATTTCTATATTTTCTATATTTTCAGTTGTTTTTTACCCCTGTATATGTGCTAAAAAGCTGGCCTAAGGCTGTCGTAAGTCAGATCTTCATGGATCCTTCCTTCCAAAGGACTTGCAGGTCTATGGAAATAGGAAGCAACAGAAGTAGTCGAAAGAAGCAAAAAGAGGGGTACTTGATGTTTGGAGGGATTTACTTCCCATCTGGCCGTGCTGAGGCATTTTGCAAGAAAGTAAGCATGGCACTGTCAATTCATCATTTCTCTTTGTATCTTGCCATAATGTCACAAAAGTCCTACAATATCAAATATTAGGTTTCTGATCCAAGTAATAATGTGTCGTAACTCTGAAATGTGGGAAATTGTGAAACTCTTTCTTTCTCAATTTTGAACTGATTTATTTTGAATAATATTAAAATAAACACTTTTGGTTTTAGGTCACATCAGTATGGTTGAGGGGACAGGAAAAGGGAAGAGGATAAAATATTAATACAAAATAGCTTTTTAATTATGAGCAGAGTAACATTTCTGCATAATGTAAATCCCTTCACCAGGATTAGTTGCATCTTTCCTAAAGTATATCATAAATTCTGTCTTGCACTGCATTTTGATATATTTTAGTAGCATGATGAAAATGATTGATTTGTAATAATGGGGTTAATGAATCAGAACAGGTAGTGACAGGAAGCTTAAAGGCTTCAAATTAAATCAGAACAAGCAAAGACAAAATAATTAGTACATTCACCATCATGTGATTCCAACATCACTTTGGAGGCAGAAATAAACTTCGGTAATTTAAAAGACATTTTCTTTTATTATACAAGACTAATTTGAGCTGTAAAAGTAATAGCTTTACCTTTCTTGTGCCTGAAAGGTAGTGGAAATATGATCACAAATATACTTTTACTTCCAATTGTCTCAAAACTAGTTACATAAGTTCCATATTAGAAAGCAAAATAGCGAAAGACACATAAAAATGTTTGTTTATGAAGTGTAGGATTTATCTTGTTTAGACTAGTGCTGAGTGGGTTTTTTTCCCTCACGCAACATTCCTTAAATTTTACATATTTAAATTGGTTTGTCTATCCCAGCTAGAAACATACAGTCCTAGAAACTACAATAGATGTGAGGAAGAGAGTTAGTTGAGAAAAAAACAAACCCAAACCACAATTAAAAAAGGGGAGAGACTCCTCTTTATCCTATTGTTGGGGGTTTACCAGTCCCCCTGGGTGGGAATAGTCAGGTCCAGGTGAATTTCTGGAGAAGAGCCAATGAAAAGTTTTAGTAACACCTCTGCTAATGACATATTTAAGAAAATGGAAGAGAAGGTGGATTGCACAGAAGAAATTAAGCAGCCACTTGAGGAGGGTGGCAGCAGTCCCCCCGAAGTGGGGGGCCAGTCCCTTTTTCCCCAGCCTTGGGCTGGGGTCAGGCATGGCACTGAAGTTTTCCCCAGCTGGGATGTGTACCGAAGTGGAGAAAACATCCAGAAAGAAGCTGCCCTGCCGGAAACTTGCTGCAGAAAGAATTCCTGCCTGGCGGAGAGCTTGAGATAAGAGACTCATCCAAGGTCAGTTCTAGTAGGAGAGAGCAGAGAAGAGCAGGGAGAAGTTTCCCGCCCCCCCTCTCTCCCTCCAGCAGGGGAAAGACTGAAAGTTGTAAACCCCCTGTTACCTGTAGAAGATAACTGAGGTGCAAAAGACCCCCCAGCAGCTCATTTGTGACCCTAAAGGACAGCAGAGAATGGAAGAGCTGTTGTCCTGGGTGGACCCACAAGGAGACGTCTATTTAAGACTGTCTTCTGTAGGAAGGGACCTCCACACAGCAGAGGAAGGACTCAAAGCCATTCTCTGTAGTCGTGGCTGAAGACTGTGGTAAAGTAGATATCCTTCTGTGAGCCATAGAAAGGACCCTACAGGAACAGGGGAAAAGAATGAAAGCCATTATCCCCTATAACTGTGATACAGACTATAGTGGAGTAAGCATCCCCTTACAAGCCATGGAAGACCTCAGGAGCCTGGGTGTGCCTCCCTGGCCTTCAGTCCTGGCCAGAATGGAGGCGAGACAGATCCAACCCTGAAGTCATCATGCAGCAGAGGTGGCCGAGAGAGAGAGAGAGAGAGAAAGAAATCTCTAGCTACAACAAATTGGAGCCATTGCCTTAGAGGTAACAGAAGAGAAACTTTACAAGTGCTGCAGAATTGTTTCAGAAAGAAGAAACCCCCTCCTCCTGGACTGATGCACCGGGGAGAGAGATATTTTTGTAAAAACCTGTGATGGTTTGGACTTGGCACCCATCTGAATATTGAATTGCTTCAAAGGAAGAACCTTTCTCCCCCTGGACTGATAAAGCAGGGAGAAATGCTTTTGTAGATACCCATGATGGTTTGGACCTGGCACCCAGCCAAATGCCCAGGCCCACAGTGAAGACCTTCACCCCCTCCCTTCCCTTTCCAGGGCAAGGGAGTGAAAACTGCAGAACTCGAACTCAACCAAATTATAAAACTAGTAACTTAACTTTCTTTTCATAAGATACGCGAGTTTAATTAGAACTGCTGTAGTATATATTATTCCTTAGTCTTTATCTTGTTAGTAATAAATCTTAGTATTATTCCCCTAAGTCAAGCTTCTGTTTTGTCTGTATAAAACCTCTCTCAACTTATAGTAACTGTGTGGAGGGGGGAGTTTGAAAAAAATTTAAACCTGGTAAACCCACGACACCTATTTAAATAAAATGTAAATTAAAATTAAAATACCCCCAAAACAAACAAACAAAAAAACCCAATAACCAACAGTACGATTCAGGAGCTCTTTACTTAGTGAAACTGTTGTACTTTCATCAATTGGAATTACATGTAACAAAAACATAGAAACGTTTGTTTTCTGATGAATACCATACTAACATTGTCCATTGTTAGAGAAAATACATGACATAATTTTAGATATTTGTGCCACACATATAAATTTATCAAACGTGTTACAATTTATCTTCATGAAAAATGTATTTTAACATAATTTTACTAGATAATGAATAGATCAGATTTAGAGCCATATTGGCATGCAGTGGTGTATTAGAAAAGGGAATGTATAAATCTTCACATAATATATATATTTTTAGCTGATATAGCTATTCTTGTAAAAAAATATAGTACATTTGAGCCCTTAAGTAATCATTAGTCTGTGGTAGAACTAGCTATTGGTGTTCTGGGGTAAGAAAACCATTTCTAATAAATGACTACAGAGTGGAGCCCTACCACATTTTGGAGCTGAGTTAGGTCCTGACTTGAAGCAAATGGCAAAAATAAAGCAAAGGAAGGAACAGTAAAGATAGGTTATTCATTTATACTGAAGCTGGACTGAGACACAACTAATATAAATCAGATTTTGTGATGTGCCAGTTGGAAGAGAATGGAAAGAGGAATTTTTGGCTATCAGTGGTTCACATAGAATCACAGAGAACATTTATGGAACAGAGAATATTGCTTGAGAAAATAGTAAGGTTTCTTTAAGCATTCAGAAGATGTTTGTGCCACAGAAGCTACTGGAATAAGCAAGATTGAATCAAAATTAGGCAAACATTTTGTGAACTTCTTTTCTCTTTATAAGAAATGAATAATAATAATAATAATAAAAAAAAACTATAATAGAAAGAATCTCCTATGCAGATATAAACAAAGCATGTAATGATCTGCTTGGAGCAAGTTACACAAACAGAATTTTGATATTCATCAAACTCTAATACTTGTTGGTGCTGTACAACAGCTGTATCAGAATTATGCTATTAGGAAAGAATTATTCTGCTGACTAGTGCTATGTAAATTAATTGAAGGGGGTTTTGCAGTAATGTTAATATTGAAGGTGGTCAGCCTTAAGGTGAGCAAAGCACAAGAGAACACAGAGTAAAAAACAGTTGTTCTGGGAAGCAGGATAGAGATCTTCATATGTCATCACAAATTTTTATTCAGTCTGATTAAGGTAAAAATCCTGCACTAATCAAAAAGTGTTTTGTCCAGTAAGTTAGCCAGGTAATGACAGATTGTAAGTGCATGAGAATAGGTTTGCTGTACTTCACTGCAAATATATACACGTAGTAGATACCTGACTATAATACTCTCCATTGTAAGCAAATGTGTGTTTTGCCTTCAGAAGATGAAAAGGCCAATGTTCTGAACAGTTATTTATGTAGCCAATCCAACAGCATGTCTGTTGCTCACTGACTTCAGGATAACTGTTCATGAAGGAAGGGGCACAAAGGTCAAGTTAGATTTTTGTTGTGTTAATGGAGCACCAAGTTTGATGTTAGCTTTTGGGCATTTTATGCATCTTAAGTAAGGAAAAGAAATCATCATTTTTATAGTAAGATGTTGAAAAATGTAGTGACCAGTGAAACAAGAGAAACTTGTTTTAACTATTCATATGCATAGCTAATGTCACAAATCCCTTGAGGATTTGCAGACGTGCTTCCTAATTGTTGGAAAACTTATGGTACTGTCTCCTGCTAACTACACTTCAAACACAATGCTTCAAAAATTAGTAATCAATTAAGATTTTACTTCAGAGACAAGCTTGCTTCTTACACAATTATTCTTAGCTCATAAAAATTGTGCTGACAAGGGGGTGAGTCATATCTTTTAAGATCTTGCCAAAAGCCACACAACAAGCAAAGGGAAGGATGACATAAAGTGAAACCATGTGCACCAACCCCACAGTTAGGTAATTATCCCGATCAGTATTCCTATGAATGTGCATTGTGAAGCAGTAGATATCACACTGTGGATATTCATGCCTTTTGAAAGGGTCTTCTACACTCTTGGAATTGAAGTCAAAGTCTTGCAGTGCTGCTAGGATGACCTTACCAATATCTGCTAGTCAGTTATGATCTTCAGGATTTTGGACCTCTGTAAGAGCATTAGAATTTATTAATAGCACTCAGGACAAAAAAAAAAAAGGATAGGATTCTGTGAAGCAGACTACACATAAATGGTAAGCCTGAAGAAGACCTCAGCAATGTTAATGTGTATTGGTGTGGATCATACCTATATAAGTAGCTTGTGAATGGCATCTATATTGTGTTTCTTCCTAACTACATGAACAGGAATCTATTGCTTGCAATTAAAGTGAGTGTGGTAATGGACACTGTTATTCCAGTAGCCTTCACTTTTTTTTCCGTGCATCTGAGGATTGTAACTTTTTCCATGAGATCCACAGAATTCAGACAAGCTCTTCTGCCTCATCTTTCATCTCTTTTGAGTACGTAATTGAGAACTGGATGTAATGAATTTAGTATAGAGCTTAGCCCGGAATGGGAAAAGACATTCAAACCTACAGTATTCTTCTAGGTTTTGTGGCACAGCAAAATGAGTTGAGGGGCTGTTTTTTTAATCGAGTAAGAGCCCCATACAAATCTGCCCTACACTAGCTCCATTATTTCTTCCAAAAACAAAGTGACTCATTCCAGAGGAAATAATCAGCTTTTCATGTTTCTAATTACTAATACTTGTCCTCTGTTTGGCAGATCCCAACTTCCTTTCCTTTCAAATTATCCAATCAAATGGTATATCATAGAGAAATTGTTCTCAACTTATGTTTCACTTTAACGTTATTTCACTTTGATGTTAGAAGTTTCTATTTGAAAACAGGTATCTTTTGGTTTTGGTTTTTTTTTTCCAGCTATAGCAGAATCCATAACAGATAAGAATGCATGCGAGCCTTAACTTTTACAGTTACTTATGATGGATGACTTAACTATGTAAATTTATATCAATAGAGCTGCTTTTTTTTTTTTAACAGAGGTGAGGTGTTGAATGGTTTCATATTCTATGTCAATAAAATGCTTGTTTTCACAAAAATAACCTACATATGCCTTCATAAATGCATGTAATGAATTTTCCAAGCTCACAATGAAACAGGTAAATTTGAGGAGGAAGCTATTTGCTTTCTATTATAGATCACCCAATCAGGATGAAGAGGCAGATACAACATTCTATAAGGAGCTGGAAGAACTCTCATTATTCTCTTGTGGGGGACTCCAACTTACCATATGTCTGAAGGAAATGAAATACAGCAGAGAGGAAAGTCTAGAAGGTTTCTGGACTGTGTGGAAGAAAAATTCCTGGCACAGCTGGTGAGCAAGCCAACCAGGGCAGGTGCCATGCTGGAACTGCTGTTTGTGAAATGAGAAGGATGTTGTGATTATTGGAGGCCTTCTTGGGCACAGTGATTGTGAAATGATAGTTTTCATATGTCAGAAAAGTAAGGAGGGGGATCAGCAGAACTGCCACCTTGAACTTCCAGAAGGCAGACTTTGGCCTGTTTAGGGCAACAGTTGAAAGATTCCCTTGTGAGGCAGTTCTGAAGGGCAAAGGAGCCCAGGAAGGCAGGAAAATGCTTCAAGAAGGAAACCTTAAAAACACAGGAGAAGCCAATCCCCATGTGCCAAAAGATGATATGGGGGAAGAGGACCAACCTGTCTGAATAGAGAGCTTTGTCTGGAACTCAGGCAAAAAAAGAGAGTTTATGACCTTTGGAAGAAGGTGCAGATAACTCAGGGGGACTAGAAGGGTGTCATGAGGTTCTGCAGTGAGGAAATTAGAAGGACCAAACCTATCTAGAACTTCATCTGGCTACTGCTGTAAAAAGTTCAAATCAAAACCAAAAAACACCTTCTATAAATACATCATCAAGAGAAGGAGGTCTAAAGAGAATCTCTATTTTTTATGATACAAGGGGACACACAGTGACAAAGGATGAGGAAAAGGATGAGATACTTGATGCCTTTATTGCCTCAGGCTTTAATGTGCAAGTTGTCCTCAGGGTAAACAGCACCCTGAGCTGGAAGAAAGAGATAAGGAAGAGAATGAAGCTCCCATGTTCCAAACAGAAATCGTCAGACACTTGCTACACCACATAAACATGCATATGTCACCTGCCTTTGCCACTGGTCTTGCTTCCCTGTTTCCTATTCCATTTTGTTGCGGGTGAGATCTTCTTGCTGAATTTTCCCATGCACCGTGAGGAGGCGCTCACTGATAATGGCGCACTGCGGTCTGGCCGCGCTGCCGAGGGAGCAGCCACACAGGGGTGGGGGCGGGCAGTGGCGGAGGCAGTACCGGGGGAACGGCACCAGAAGTAGAGAAATAAAAGGCGCAGCCGTTTCCAGCTTTCTCTCTCTGCTTGCCTGTGGATCTGTGAGCTTCCTGGTGCCTTGCTCGTTTTCGGCAGGGAAATGCTTTCTTTATCTTGGGAACGCCCAGCCGCAGCCCGTGCCGGCTTGCCACAGTCCCGGGATCACTCAGTCGGGATTGCCTGGCCACAACCCATGCCAGCTTGCCACGAGAAACAGTGAGTGCTATGGCAAGGAAGTTGAGAGCATATGAAGACACTCATTACTTCGTCCCCAAACCAGGTCAGTTTTGTGTAAAAGCTGTCTGAGGACCTCTGGAATTTCAAAGAGGTGCTTACCAACAAAACCAAAGAAAGATGAAAAAAAATTAAAGAGAAGATTAAAGAGAACAGCTTCCATGTGGCACCAATGCAAACCAGAGCTCCCGAGATCAGAAACAGACGCCCCCCAGCTGGGGAGAGGGATTACTCCCCACAAAACTACTTCAGCATGGAGAAGACATGAATCAATGGAACAGGAAACCTACCTGCATCCTAGCAGCCCAAATACAGGAACTGAAAGAGAAAGCAAGTGCAAAAGGGAAGTCATCCAGGGTGAGTGCAATGCCAGCTTCTCCTGGGCAGGCATCAAGGCAAAACAGATAGGACTATGACATGTGTAACCCCCTAAAAGATACCTCCTGGATAGATACCAGAGAGGTAGGAGCAGCTGTGATGATGGCTAAGATTAAAGAGACCCTGCCTCCAGCCACAGAAGGAAAGGGACAATAGGATCTACTGGACTGTGTGGATCTGGTCTGGCACATCAGAACCATGAGAATTCAAGGATTTAGTTGACATTGGCCCTCAATGTACTTTAATGCCATCAGGACATGTGGGGCTGTAATCTATTTCCATTTTTGGGGTAACAGGTGGTTCTTAGGAGTTGACAGTGCTAGAAGCTAAAGTGAGCTTGACCTGGAAAGACTGGAATAAACACCCCATTGTGACTAGCCCAGTTGCCCCATGTATCCTGGGCACTGACTGTCTCAGGAACTTAAAAGACACAAAAGGACATTGCTTGGCCTTTGGAATTGTTGCTATGGAGACAGAAGGGATTAAGCAATTGAACACTGCCTGGTCTGTCAGAAGACCCTTCTGCTGTAGGACTCTTGAAGATGGAAGAACAGCAAGTACTGATTGCCACCACAGCAGTGCATTGCCAGCAGTTCTGAACAAATTGAGACTCTGTGGTTCCCATCCACAAGATGATTTGTGAACTGCAGACTCAAGGAGTGATCAGCAAGACTCACACACCCTTCAACAGCCCCATTTGACCCGCACATAAGTCTGATGGAGAGTGGAGATTGACAGTGGGGTATCGTGGCTTGAATGAAGTTACCCTGCTGCTGAGTGCCTCTGTGCTGTACATGCTGGAGCTTCACTAAGAACTGGAGTCCAAGGCAGCCAAGTGGTGCCACCATTGACATTGCAAATGCATTCTTTTCTATTCCCTTAGCAGCAGAGTGTAGGCCACAGTTTTCTTTCACCTGGAGGAGTGTGCAGTACACCTAGAACTGACTGCCCCAGGGGTGGGAACACAGTCCCGCCATCTGCCACAGACTAATCCAGCCTACAGTAGAGAAGGGTGAGGCTCCAGAACATCTGCAGTACATCGTATGGTGGAACACCGCAGAAGAAGTCTTTGAGAAAGGAGAGGTCTTCTAGATTCTCCTGAAAGCCAGCTTTGCCATCAAAAAGAGTAAGGTTGAGGGATCTGCCCAAGGGATCCAGTTCCTGAGAGTGAAGTTGCAAGATGGACGTCGCAGGATCCCAAAAGAGGCTAATCAACAAGATCACAGCAATGTCTCCGTGAACCAGCAAGAAAGAAATGAAAGCTTTCCTAGGTGCCATGGGTTTCCGGAGGATGCACATCCCAGAATACAGCCAGATCGTGAGCCCTCTCTACCTGGTAACCTGCAAGAAGAATGATTTCCAGTGTGGCCCTGAACAGCAGCAAGCCTTTGAATAGATAAAACAGCTCATGCTGTAGCCCTTGGTCCAGTCAGGATAGGACCAGATGTGAAGAATGTGCCCTACTCTGCAGTCTACTCTGGTCCTTTCTGGAGACTCTGGCAGACGGTGCCTGGGGAGACTTGAGGCTGGTCACTTGGATTCTGGAGCCAAAGCTACAGAGGGTCTGAGGCCAACTACACCCCAACAGAGAAGGGGATCCTAGCAGCCTATGAAGGAGTTCAGGCTGCCTCAGAGGTGACTGGCTCTGAAGCACAGCTTCTCTTGGCACCCTGACTACTAGTGCTAGGATGGATGTTCATAGGAAGGGTTCCCTGCATTCATCATGTCATTGACATGACATGGAGTAATTGGATTGCTTTGATCACACAGAGCACCCGTATTGGAAACCCTAATTGTTCTGGGATTTTGGAAATAAACACAAGTTGGCCTGAAGGTGAGAACTGTGGCCTGGCAGATAAAGAGGAAGAAGAAACAAGTGGCACATGCTGAGGAAACTGAAAAACAGTATTCTCTTTTCAGTCATTGACAGTCCCGGTTGCATTGTAGGGACAAACCAAAAGTGGGAGGCAGCCATATGGAGCCCCACACAGCAAGTTGCAGAAGCCACTGAAGGACAAGGTGGATCAAGTCAATTTGCAGAGCTCAAAGCCATCCAACTGGCCTTGGACATTTCCGACTGAGAGAAGTGGCCAAGGCTTTACCTCTACACTGACTTGTGGATGGTAGCCAATGCTCTGTGGGGATGGCTGGACAGGTGGAAGAAGGCCAATTGGCAACACAAAGGAAAACACATCTAGGCTGCCAAATGTGGCAGGACATAACTGCTGGAGTAGAGAAGCTGATTGTGAGAGTCCACTATGTAGACACACAGGTGCCCAAAAAACAAGCTAATGAGGAACAGGGAGACTGAGCTGCCCAAGTCAAAGTGTCATAGGTAGATCTAAACTGGCAGCACAAGGAAGAGGTGTTAGTAGCTTGATGGGCCCATGATGCCTCAGGTCATAAGGGAAGAGATGCCACCTACAGGTGGGCATGAGACTGAGGGGTAGATCTAACCATGGACACCCTATCCCAGGTTATCCACAATTGTGAGACGTACTACAATCAAGCTGGCTGAGAGAATGAAGCCCCTGTGGCATTGTGGGAGATGGACCAAGTATAGGCCTGGCAGATTGACTACATCATACTGCTGCAAACCTGTCAAGGTGAGCACTATGTACTCACCATGGAAGCAAGCACCAGATGGCTGGAAACATACTCTGTGCCTCACACCACTGCCTGAAACACCATCCTGGACCTTGAAAACCACCAGGCTCTGGGAAGATTGAACGGTGTAATGGAATGTTGAAAAGTACGTTGAAGGCATCGGTCCTCTTGGTTAGTCAACACTAGAGGCTCTGTCAATTGAGCTGGCCCTGCCTAATCAGAGCCCCTTTACAGGAGGAGAGATAAAGGTGGAGATAAAGTCCCTGTAGTGCACCTGAGAGGTATGTTAGGGAAAACAGTTTGGGTTAGTCCTGCTTCAAGCAAATACAGACCTATTCATGGGATTGTTTTTGTTCAAGGACCAGAGTACACTAGGTGGGTGATGCAGAAAGATAGGGAAACGTTGTATACCCCAAGAAGAGCTGATTTTTGGGTAAACTGTCCATCATGCTGTGCCTATATGTATATATTTCTAAATGTGTATATAGCTGGAATAATGCACATGTATGCATATATTTAGAAAGTTTAAATACAGTATAGCATGTTAGTGTGGAGAAATTCGGAGTGGATAAATTTATTGTGTTGGTTTTAAGACAATGAATGCTAGGAGGTGTACAATAACTCCCAGAATTATTGTAAATTTAAAAAAGAAAAAAAAAAAGAGAGACCTTGGAGCAAAGTGTAGAAATAAAATAACAGTTTACTGTACTAAAAAACCCAAAACAAGGAACAAAACAAGGCCCACACAATAACAGAGGAAATGTCACCACTCTTTCATCTTTGTGCAGCTGAGGCAACAAAGCAGTCCCGGTGCAGTCACATGATCACACTGAGGCCAGAGTGAAGTCACCACCATGCTGTGCAGGCGACATGTGGAGAGGTTCACAAAGGGACTCCCCAAGTCACCCCAGTACAGCTGCAGTAGTGGCTAGGCAGAGGCGAGATGGTATGGAGGAAAAAACCGTCAGAAAGCGGCAGAAGAGCAGCAAGGAGGGTTTGTTTGGCTGCAGCAGTTGGGGGAGCCGATTTGTGGGCGGTAGTTGACTGAAAGACCGTGGACCAACAGGAGCTAGCGGCTCTGGCAGGTGGGAACTGGCGGCTGCTGTCCTGGTGCGGAGAAGCGGGGCTAGGGCAAGCCGGCACGGGCTGCGGCTGGGCGTTCCCAAGATAAAGAAAGCGTTTCCCTGCCGAAAACGAGCAAGGCACCAGGAAGCTCACAGATCCACAGGCAAGCAGAGAGAGAAAGCTGGAAACGGCTGCGCCTTTTATTTCTCTACTTCTGGTGCCGTTCCCCCGGTACTGCCTCCGCCACTGCCCGCCCCCACCCCTGTGTGGCTGCTCCCTCGGCAGCGCGGCCAGACCGCAGTGCGCCATTATCAGTGAGCGCCTCCTCACGGTGGCATGGGAAAATTCAGCAAGGAGATCTAACCCATGACACTCACCAGCTAACTTTTTTTAAAAATGTTTACTAAGAGTATTAGCAATAAATTTAAGAAGAAATATAGTGAATATCAGCGCAATTTATGATACTGGATTTAGTATTTGAGAGGCGAAAATATACTTTCAGTGAAGGGAAATTACCTTATATATTTTTATGATTGGTAAAGAAAACCCCAAAACATTTTGGAGTGTGAATATAGGAAGTCTTTGTGCCAAAGATAAAAGATGTTATCTCTTTCAGTTTTCTGACCAATTTGTTACCCTCTTCTGATTTTCTAGGGAAGATATTTCTGTTTCATTAGTTTCTCTGTTAATATAAATAATAAAAAATTTCTTTCCTTTTCTTCAATTAGAGTGCCATTTTGATTTCTTCTTATATTGTATATCTGAATTTAGTTTCAAATTCAATACTTAGTTATCAACTCAGCTGAAAATATATGAACAGATGTAATAAGTAATTGGCATCTGAAAAATTGAAGGAAAAATATTCCAAAAGAATCACTTACAGACATAGTTATTTCATGGAATTTGTTTTATTTTTATTTCCTAATTCAATACATGGCAAGATTTCAAAATTGGTTTAACAAGCTAAATATTCAATGTTTTTAGACATATACCTATGGAGTAATGGCATGTAGGAGGTTAATATTACATGCTCCTACTAAAGAAAATGTTTCTATAAGACTCTCAACAGAGTCTTCATAACATTTTCTAAATGGAAACCCTTTTTGCTGGATCACAGTAAACTTCCAAAGAATTCTGTCTATTGCAAGGTTTCAGCCTTCAGTCCTCTCATGCAGAATTTTTTAATAGAGTTGCAAACATTTCTTGTAGTGTTTATGTCCTCACACTGCCTTTTTTAGTTTTAGTTTTAGATTTAGTTTTCTACTTCAAACCAAGCAAGGTAATACTTTACTTGACAACGGTACTAACTGAAATGAATAGTGACAGGTATATCATAAGCTGAATTTTTGAAAGGGAATAATGTTTCAGAATCTGATCCAGCAGATTCACCATTTTATGCTAAGGTTTATAAAATTTTACCCATAAGAGACACTAGGCCTGTACAATTAGGCATGAATGCTTAATTTCATATGAATTAAATGCAGATTTAATAGTTGTTTAAAATTAAATAAGCAGATAAGTTTGTCTGCTTCAGTGGAAAGCAAAGAATGAATGTTTCTTTTGCATTAGAAAGTGTTTTATCATGTTGATTTTTAAAAATCCTTATTCATCCATGAGGAAAAGCTATAGGGAACAATATCTACCATGACAAATAAATTATACTTCAAAATATTTTTTATTGATAATAGATCGAGTTATTGAAAAAACTAACTTGTACTCCATTTTGAGTACAGCTACTGTGAATATACATCTCGAACATGGCAAATAGGCATGCAGCTGGATGTGATTTTTGGATATGTTTGATAGGTTCTCTGATTTATTTATTTATTTATTTATTTATTTTAAGAACAGTTTTATTCACAGTCTTATCTGTGAACTTTATCAGGGAAACAAGTAATGGATTTTCATTTTGATACATTTTTTAAAAGCAAAGAGAAAATTGAGGCTGTGGTAACCTATCACTGTATGTTTTCTGTCACCCTAGGACTGAGGAACCCATTTCCCAGGCAGAACAGGGCTTTTAAATTAGGTCTTTGGAGTTGTAGGGGAGAACCTTAGCTCTCCCTTCTTTGACCTTCCAGGACTTCTCTTCCTTACCCTTGGTCCCATTGTGATGCTGAATGGAATAATGTTGAAATGTTCGCATTTTTGTAGATTGTTAAAACCACTTCCTACCCCGTTCAAAACTCTAGCTTTATTCACTGAAGCTGGTGCTCCATATGTTTGCTTTGAGGAAAGATCGTTGATGTATTAAGAACAGTCTGGTGAGAACAATATATCCCTTAACGAGTGGCTTATGCAGTTTGTTGTTGTCACCACACTGGAAGGATTTTAATCTTTAAAATTCAGTGAGTCACTGCTAGAGTGGTTGCAGATATTTCCGTAATAGGACTGATTTGAGGTGGAACTGCTAAACTGCCCTTTGGCAAAAAAGACTTGCCCTGATCAGAATTCAGCAAGTAAAATATAAGTAGTAGTGTGGGAAGCACCTCATCTAAAAGATGCTATTAGATTAACAGTCTTACTTTGATCCTCTGTTAGTCTGGAAAGATATATTTTTGTCCATAAGTACTGGGCATATCTTCTTCCCTGTGTGAACTGGGATACATTCTTCACAGACCATGAAGTCCTTGGAAATTCTTTGACTTTTCTAGCTTTTCTTAAAGCAGAATTGGTAACTGTACAGACTCTCATACAATTTAATTTTATGTGAAGTAGGCAACTCAACTTTAGAGAGATATAGGTCACAGTATCCAAACAATATAAATTGGAACCCTTCCTAGCATCTCAGAAATATTTAGTAGCATAAATGCTTGGCTATGGTTTGCATATCTGTACCTGCAGCTCATAACTAGTAGACCTCATACTCATTCCCTTCCCCTGTGCTGGTTTAAAAGTAAACCAGTAGGAGGAATGAACCCAACTCGAGAGATTACAAGTCAGAGTTACAATTTACTAAAAAAAAGATGACAATAAATACAATGAGAGAAAACTGGTTTTAACCCCTAAAGAAAGATGTATAACCCAGCACCTTTGGACTAGAGCAGAACAGTGTTTGTTAGCCCCTGTGCTGAGCACCCCGTGGCCTCCCCTGGGTAAAAGGAAAAAACCTGTTGGTCTGGATGATAGTCACAATTCTGTTAGGTAATGATCACAGTCTTGTCAAGAGTGGCAGTCGCAGTCCTGTTGAGGTTCTGGTCCTCTTCTGGATCCAATGAGTGGTACCAGAAGTCCCAAAACCCCAAGATTACATATACTCAGGTTCGGGTGGGAATGCCCAGTACCTCTCCCAGGGCAGGGAGTTTCACAATGGGTGGTTTAACTCTGTGAATCAAGGGATGTTTTTGGAGTCTTTGATGGTCCAGGTGTTGCATCTGCCTGTTATACCAGTCCAGTATGGCCCATTAGCAGAGATGACTCCTCAGGCTGGAGGCTGGGTGTGAAGGTGCTAATGCATCTGTGGAGGGGAGTTATCACAGCTGAGTCATTGGTATGAAGACAAAGAAACACTCCTTGCAGAGCTCTTTAACATCCAGCTTGTAGCCTGAGGTGTCATATGTGCCCTGGGCGGCTGCTGCAAAAGGTCCATTAATAATAGTCCATCAGAAATGACATAGAGGGTGACGAATACACAGTTTTGGTTATACCCACATAGTGATAAGCTGGTCCCAGCCCCTGTAACTAGGACATCCCCCATCATGCCCTCCAAATCTTTGCATCCTCCCTTGATCAGTGGTTGTGTGCTGTGTTTCCATCATGGTATATCTGCAGTAATGATACCATTGTTTGTTGTAAACATTAAAAGATCACATAATACAACAATTTGCTCTTTCTGTTTAGTTATGATCAGCATTTTTTTGTGTCATGTCTTGTCATGTAATGATTTTGAGTTTTGGCATAATATACTGATGTTATCCATGCCTTGCCTTTTTTCCAGATAGCTGGTGGCACTTTGGACCTAATCCAGAACTGTTGTTTCATGAGTCACATTTTACTAGTGCAGAAATAACAATGACATCTTGGTTCTACACTGCTGCCAGTTTCATTAGGTACTAATAGTAAATGTGTCTGTTATTTCTCCTTTGCTCAGTTTTGTTAGTCATAGCTACTTAGTCTTGGTTTTGACTTTTTTTTTCCCCACTCCTTGTTCATTTCTCTCATCCTTCCAGCCTAATTACTACCACATTTATGGGAATTGAGAGGATTCAGTTACATTAATAACCTAGGACTTGAAAAACAACACAACTAGAGCCTATTTGCATTATGACTAATTTCCACTTGTTGTTTTGAGAGCTGAAAAATGCTTTATACTTAGTACTCGTACAGAAAGGAAGAGTCCTTCCTTCTCAGTGAGTGTTTACAGGAGATATAGCTTGAATATCTTACCCTGATGAGACCAGGAAATAGATATAGGGACTAGCTTAGTTTGGGTAGGAGCAGACTGTGTGAGTAATGATGCATGCAGTGTGAAATGTCACTGTGAAATATCTCACAGTCGAGGGGTGGTGATTCCAGCATAGGGATCAGACAACACCATCAAGAGATGCAAGAGAGATGCAAGATGTTTGGAGAACAAGCAGATAGGGTTGACAAGCCCTGTGATGCTGGTAGTGATTCTTTTTCATGAAAGAGCAAGAGAAGAGACAACTGCACTACTACTGTTGTTGCAGTGCAGGTACTTAGTAACTAAACAATCAGTGTCACTGTTTTAAATTGTTATGCTATATTTTAATATGTTGTGAAAAAATATAGCACAGTCAATCAATTCTGTGATTATATTCTAAATCCCAAGATTCATCTTCTGGTAGTTCAAATGCATAAATACATTTACTGTTTCTGTAATAGTATTTAATGGCTTTCAGCTCAAACACTACTGTTTCACTAGTAGAAATTGAGATATGTTGTGTGCATACACCTTTCTAGATATAGGTACAAATGTATGGTTGAGAATTTGTTAATTAGAATTTATTTTCCTGATGATTCCTAGAAACTAGAAGTTTGGGGAACATATTACCTCTGATAAAGGCTTTTTTGGGGAGGGGGGAGCAGGCAGAGGAATGGGGGAAAGAATTCTCATTTGCAGACAGGAATATCTGATCCAGGATCTGTTCTCCCTCTCTGTGACTTTGTATTCACTATTATGAGGCAGATCAGACTTGATTAAATTCACACAGATAGATATATTTGTGTGTGTATAGCATAAAATGTTATGTAGTTGTGTAAAACACTTCAGAACCATCTTACATAAAACGGAAAAGTACTCAGGTGTGTATGGAAAGCTATGTTTCAACCATTTTGGTAGAAATTCCTAATTATCCCTCACACTGAAACATCAGTTTAGGTGCAAATATACAGACATTTTGTTCATTTCTGGTCATATTCTATTGATGGACAAGAGAATGTCTTTTACTTTGTATGAGTTGCATAAATAGCTATTTTAGTATCTACAGTAGCTAAAATGCTGCATGAAAAACTTGTTTTGTGGGGTATTTTCCATCCAGGGCAGGAGTATAGAGGAGTTTCAGCTGGATAAACTTGTAGAAATGAAGTGTGCTTTCTCTAACCATGGGATGAACCATCTAATGTGAGCACATCCCTTTTTGTTACTCATAGCAACTATATTTGCCTTCTTAGAATTTTGGGTTGCATTTTCTCATTGAAAGGAATGCCAGTTCATCTGTCTTCTGCAGACTTCCGTAGCATGACAAATTTTGACACAGACCTGGCTTTGCTAAGTGAGGTCTCAGAAATTAAGCCCTTCAGTCATGTTTCATCTCCCCCTAAATAAAAAGTGTCTGCTATGGACCATTCCTGTGTGTCAAGGAACAACAACAAACTGGCCAATATAGAAGATATTTCCTCCTGAGTACTCTTCCAGCCACCGATTATTTTCACGTTGTGTAATTTCTTGATCCTGTTTTGGTTTGGTAGCTCTTACTAGAATTTCTCTGTAAGTACTTGTCTGATCTCTTCTGCAACTCATGAAAACTCTTTTAAAATCACAGTATTCAGTGGCAAAACATCCCAAAATTCTGCTCTCTGCTGCATGAAGAAAAACTTAATTTTAATTTGTTTTGCTGTTTTCGCCTGATTTAAACACAGATATGTCAATACTGATGTTGAAGGCCTGGGAGAAGAACACTTAGAGGCAAGCACTTTAGCCAGACTTGTGCAGATGGCTCTTTGATGGGCTGGTTACTCCTGGGATGATATTATTTGGGTTCCCCCATCTACTATTGCCTTTTGTCACATAACCTGACATTATCTGTCAGGGTCTTATGCAATTGTCAGAGACTGGATATATTGTGTCTGGCTGAGCTGTCCCTGTAGTATGTCCTCATGTAGACATGTATGTCCCTGTAGTAGCCCTCAGAATGTTGTGGTTTGCATTGGTTGCTAGAAGGGTGTTGATAGCACAACGGTGTTTTGGCTACTGCTGAGCACAGCATCAACACTGTAACATTCTTTTCTCAGTCAAGGGCAAGATCCTGGGAGGGGACCCAAGTAGGTCAACTGACCCAAACTGGTCAAGGGGATATTCCATACCATATGACATCGGCTAAGGCATAAAAGCTGAGGCAAGGAGCAGGGAGGCAGACATTCATTGTGTCCAATGGCTTGCTGCTGAGGAACAGTTACATGTGCTGAAGTCCTGCTTCTCAGGAGTGGCCATCGTTGCTCATGGGAAATAGAGAATAAACCCTACTATCTTCCACTTTGCTTTTGCTTTAAATAAACTCCCTTATCCCAACCCAAGAGTTGTTTTTCCACCTTACTCTCTCCCCTGTCCAGCTGGGAAAGAGAGTGATAGAGTGGCTGGGTTGGCACCTGGCATCCAGCCAAGGTCAACCCACCACACTGGAATAACATGAACAGATGGTATTGTGCCTTTCAGAAAGACTACAAGTTGATTAAAAGAATATGGTGTTTTGTCTATTTTCATTTATGCTTTTTTGTGTTCACATGTAAAGTCAACATCTTGGGAAGTTTTACCCTTTTAGTTTGCTAGTAAAACAAAAAACAATCCTAAAGTTTTCAGTTAATCAGCTTTAACCACTTCAGATTTCTCAACCTTACTATCTAAAACATTAGAGTGTGGAAACATCAGAGCTTTTGCAATTTTCAAGTTGGCAGCTGAGTAATTTTCACAGTTTTCTCTGCCTCTGCTTGGTATCATGTCAAAACCAGAGAATGCAATTTAACAGTTCTTTTTGGTTGTTACTGGCAATTTATAGGAAAAGAAACAGTTAATTGAGAAAGGAATCACTTTAGTGATTCAAATCTTTTAAAACCATACTCAGTTATCTTATAATTATACACAAGTAACCATGTGCACCTTAAAATACTTAAAATTCCCAAAGCAGGGTTCAGTTTATACAATAAAGGCAGCAGTATAGCTGGACAGTATAAACTTATTATAGTTATTCTGATTTATGTGGGATTCTTTTTCTGACTGTATTAGGGAAAAAATATCCTCTATAGAATAAATTGAGTTTTTTCAACTCTATGATGATACTAATTTGACCTGAAGTCTGATTCATAGTGTATGGATGCAATAAGGTGCTCCTGAGGGCTTCTGAAAAAAAAATAAATTGGAAGGAAGTGGCTTTGATTAAGTTGACAAGTATAATTTCACTTATATTGTTTTAATTTACCTACTTGAAGAGGAAGAGGGACAAAGAGGAAGATGTCAGGGCTTAATGATTTATATAACTGTATCTGCAGTCAAATTCTTGTCTATGAATCTTTATCTCCTTAACCTCTGCTGAAGATGAGCTTTCTCTATCAGTATGAAAACTAAAAACGCAGACTGTTTAATATTTTCAGCAAACTATCAACAGAATAGCAAAGAAGAAAGATGCAAAATGATCATATCTTTGTGTGATGTGTTTTCATCTCTGTATGCTTGTATCGGGGAATGTGGATGTTTTCTGTTCTGGTCTGTGTTTGGCCCAGCCACCTGTGAAAGTTTGTTCTGTTTCCTGCCAAGTAGTGGGAAAACAAGGCCTGATAAGCGAGCACTTCGTCCTTGAAGACAAGACTCTGTATAAACTGAAATTAATTGGTATCTTCCTATTGGCT
>VYXB01002520.1:30167-44397 GCA_013397135.1 Pachyramphus minor
CCCCAAGGCTGCAGTTTCTGCCATGGGGAAATACTGGTCATTCTGGGGTCGGTAAGACAACCTCGTTAAGTAGCCCTGCGTGAGTGGGAGGTTTTACTGAGGGCTTATTTCCTTTCCTCTTTTTATGTCTCTAGGTTTCTCTGTTTGTTGGCCACTTCCTAGTAATAAATATTGGGTTTTCTGAGCTTTCAGCAGTGTTTTGTTTTCCATTTCGGCATCCCTCCGAACCCTCCCTGGAACAGTGCTTTAGTTATAAGAGATAGATTAAGATGTTTTGATGCTGTTTTAAGCATAATGCTGAGACTATGGAAAACAATACCATTTTCCACAGTGTAAAACCTTTCTGACTGGAAATAATGTGACAATTTTTTGTGTACATCCTGCTCCTTTTTATCAGAATAAACTTTGGGAAATTGACCTTTGGAATTCAAAACTATCATATGTGTAAGTTGAGGAAAAAAGTCTACTTTATGCTCACAGCCTGGATAGAACAGCCTTATTGATTATTTCTCATTTAGTGTAAAAACATTGCAGGGGAGATGAAATTATTAAAGTTTATCTTAATGTGTTCTTCAAGGCCTCAAGTGCTGAATATCACACCCACTCAAACAAATATGGTCCAGGTTTTCACGTTTTTTAAGGGGTTTTACCCCTTAAAGTTTAACCTAAGTCTTTATGCCACATAAACCCATTGCTGTTTACACTTTCTACAACAGAAATAGAAAGGATGATATTTCTTACTGTTTGTACAGAGTTTTCTGGATTTAAAAATTATTACAATGCCTCTATTTAGTCTTCTCTAAACTTCTTTTGGTTTTTTCTTTTAGGTCATAGTTTTGTAAAGCTCTCACCTTCCCTTCTTATTTAGCCTTGGACTCTTAGTATCTTCTGCAACTTTTTTAAAGCATGTTACAAAAATAAAGCATACAGCTCAAAGTGAGATCTGTCTATCCAGGATGATGTTTTTCAGGCTTTCTTTCTGCCTCTAAGTAAACCAACCTTTTCTACCTTCTGATTTCTGTGCCTTTTATGTCTCATCTGAATTGTATTTTACAGTTTTTCAGACTGTGTGTCAAGTTAGTCCAGGTAATTTTGAATTCTATTCTGTTCTTCAGCTTACTTGCATTTCCTCTAATTCTGAGGATACTAATATTAAGGACACTCTCATCATTTTATTATTTGATTAATTAATAACCAAACTAAAACCTTAAGAAGCTCTTTTGTTGGGAAGTAATAGTTACTACTCTGAATACAGATATTAACAATTTACAACAGATTCATCTGGACTCTGCTTTTCTCAACTTTCTGACGAGCATGTAATGAAGAATAGTATAGGAAGTCTCCTAACTGTAGGTACCTTTTCTCCATTCATGCAGCTTGATAATGTGTTACTGCAATAGTAGATTGATTTCATGTTCCCTGTTCTTCATAGAATACAGTTGGCTCTTTGTGTGTTGTCTTGGGGTTTTTTTGAATCTTAAAAAATATCTGTTTCTTTGCTCAGTGTTCTTTCTGAGAGTTGAAATTCCCTTGTTCTGTGTAATTACTTCCTTTTAGCTTTGATGGGTTTTAGAAAAAAACTGCTAATGAGGATGAAGTTGCTTTAGCCCAGCTTACTGAATTTTATGCGGTAAATTAGGGAATATGCAGCCAATTTGGAAAATGTAAAAATATTTTTTCCTGTCCTTGTTTGAGATCTCACTGTAAAGTCATTTACATTTCATTACATTAGCTGTTTGAATTGCAAATTGCTATTTTGTAAGAAGATGAGAAGAGAAAACCATTCATTAAAGTCTGGCCTTCTTAGTATCATAACAGTTGTGCATGATTTTACAAAACTGTCAGCCCTAAATTAGAAAAGACATCTAGTGCTCATGGTTGCAAAGAAAATCTTGAAAACGTAGCAAAAGTCATGATGACTTCCCATCTTTCAGTGTGAGGGCAGAAATAATAACTTCTAAAACCAGAAATTAATATTTAATCCTCTGAGGCTGTGCACTTCTAAAAATCATTGCTGTGCTAGAAAAGATGATCTTGTCTGAAAAGGTTATATGACAGAAATAAAACTATATGGAGTGTCTGTCTTTTGAGACCAGGACTGCCTTCTTCCCATTCTGTGTTCTTCAAGAAAGGCTGCGCTTCTGGGGAGGGATCTCATTCAGCTACTCATCTCAAGATTATCCATGCATTGACCATGTCACAAAATGGAGTAGTATCGTGTGTTTCTACTCACTGCCTTTCTGATATTGAACATGAAAACCAGTTTCGGTGCACTGGAGACCAAAAGGGCACACAATTCTGTGTTTTAATACCTGCAATACATACTAATTTTCTGTTTTAGTAGTTACTATTCAAAGAAATATAATCTTGGAACTAGCAAAAATGGAAGTGACTTTTAAGAATAGTGCAAATAAAAGCAAAGATGCATCAAAATTTATTTTTAGAAAAACAGAGATGGAGGTGAGTTCCGTTTTATGAGATTTTTGATTCTGTATGACAGATGCTTGATTTCTTCTGTGATATTATTTTTTATAGTGTAACTTATATCAAGTCAAGAATATAAAATGACTTTCTGAAAAGAAAGGATTTTTTTTCGAGATCCAGGAAATCTTTTATTTGCAATGTACTTGCCCTTCTACTCATACTGGCAAACCAGGACTTTAACTGAATTATGAGAATTGCAAATAAAACCATACTGAACATGTATCTTAACCAAAGCTTTGTGTTATGATTCTTATGATATTTTCAGAGAGTGGATATCTTTTTCTCAAAGTGATGCACTTTTAAATCTTCTAGCTAGGCCTGTAAATCTGAGTCAATGAAATACCAAATGATATCCTGCAATCATCTGAGCAATCTCAAACTGAAAAGCTCTGCTGCTCCAAAGTTAGAATAGAAAAAGTATTTTCTGTTTTTTCTATTAAGAATTATGCTGTAGCATTTATTTTAATTTGGGAATCTGTTCAAGTATTTTATCAAATGAAAGTTATAGCCCTACAGAAAAAAATGTAATAAAATTTATTCATTTAATTTATCTTTTAGTTAAATAACTTTTATTTTGCAGGCCATAATTATTAAGGCTAACTTAGACAAGAAAAAGGTGCAGAAGCTACAGTTAATGCCAGCTGCAGTGGCAATTTTTGATGAGACTGATATTAATCAACAATAAGGGTCTTGAGCTGAATCTGAACTTACAGCTTTGGGCCTGTGTTGTCACTTCCTCTGAATTTTCTTTCCATAAAGCTAGCTACAGTAAACTAAAAGGAAAATAAAAGGTCTTAATTGATGTTTAGGTTTAACATATATAGATGAATTGGACTTTAGGACTTTGCTGAAGGAAGGATCATCAAATGAATGAGAAAACAAGGAGAAAGAAAAGTAGCAATGAAATCAAGATGAAATAAAAGTGACAGTAAGAATTGGTAACTTTTCAAAATTACATCGTTTCCTTCAGAAGCATTTACAAAATATGATGAATCAGCTTTTGTTCTCCATTCATTCTTCAGGCAGTGAAATCAGTGATGTGCAATACTCAGAATAAATCTGATTAAGTTTCCTGTAGGGGAATCCCTTTCTGAATGTCCTTTGTGTTGCCTTCACACCTTCTGGGCTAGGAGAAACATAACAGCTCCTTTCATTGCTCCACTTAAAGCCTGTCCCGAGGGTGACATCATTGCTGCCACAGACACTCTAACTTGTGGCTCTGGAGCCAGCCTTTCAAATTCTTTGACAGAGAAATATCTGAACATCTATAGCTGATTGTGCTAATCAGCTTGCCAGATTCAGTTTGCAGGTATACAGTAGATTTCTTCAGGAACACTGTATATCAGCTAATCATTGTTAGCCATTTATTTTTCAAATACAGATGTGACTGTGTGATTAGTCTTGATAAACTTCTGCAATACCTCTGGGATTTGTGTCTCAAAGACAGTGTATGCAAAGCTTTGGCTTTTCCTCAAATACCCACTTAAAGAACTCCGCAGATTGCCCTCGTGACGCATAAGTTTTCAACTTTTTGAGAAAGCAAAAGAAAAAAGAATCACTAAGTGACACTTATGAGTACAGATCAACAACATCATGTTGTTTGTGGCTCTCAAGATGTCTTTGTTCATTGTTGCCATTAAAATGGTAAAGAATAGGAAGAAGGCCATGTGAGAATGAAGAAGAAAGAGTTGAAGAGCAAAGTGGGGGATGGGAAAACCCACTACATGCTTTGTAAACTTTAAATTTCAGTAGAAATTTACTTTCTTAATTCTGGCATTTCTTGCATCATGATAGTTTTGTTTGTGTGTGTGTGAATGCCAATTAAGAGAGAGTATCAGTATGATTTTTTATCATCAGGAAGAATTCAGTTCCACAAAATCCACTTTAGATCACATGGGGAACAAGGACTTGCTTAATTACGTAGTAAATAAATGAAAGTGGCAAGTGAGTTTAAAAAAAAAGTGAACATGCCAGTAGAAAAGTTGGAAAAAATCAGTCAATCATTTTCCCATGGTAAACACCATTTACCATGTCTTTACTTCTCTATTTTTATAATGCATTGGTAAAAATATTTTCTTTACTAACTGGAGTTGAAGGGAACAGTGCTAAAACATATATCTAGCAGGTACAACAATGATAATCACAAAATATTCTGAGTTGGAAGGACCCACAAGGATCTTTGAGTCCAGCTCTTAAGTGAACGGGACTTCATATAGGTCCCCATATAGGGACCAAATCTACAACCTTGGTGTCATTAGCACTGTGCTCTAACTAGCTGAATAGAAGAAATGTATTTTTCAGTTCGTATTTTGACTTGTATTGGGGGAAAGGGAATATTGGCAGTGTCTATAACAAAAGCTGAACCATACTTTTATTCTGCACTACAAAGCATTATAAAGTAGTCTAATACATTATCTTAAATAAATCTCTATAAAAGTGGAGTCATCTGTGTGCTACTTAGTGTCAGACTGAAACCATTTTTATTGTGGATGTTCCTATGAGAGGTGAATTCTTCTTTGCCTCAGTTCCTGAGGGAGTCATTGGGAATATTTATTCATTTTGTTTAATCTGGATAGGTCATTAATTAGCAGGAAGAAGAGTCTGGTTTTATATGCTGTCTTATGGGATGTGTGCATGCTTGTTTTTTCAATGTGCAGAGAGCTTTCCAGTACTTTGAAATTTTTTTGTAATATGCTTCAGTGATTTCCAGAAGTAGAACAGAATGAAAAATGCTGTATGATTTTTTTTTTTCTGCTTTTAGGTCTAGATTCTATGTACATTGATTATCTTCACTGCAGATACTCAGATACTTGTTTTAACCCATCCAGCCCTTCTTGTTGCATCACACGGAGTGACGTTGGAAATTATTATGGGGACTATACTCATTCACTTGCTGGGCTTCCTGTAACCCTTATACCAAGACATGCAATAATATATACAAGATCCTAATTTTGGGTGCAAAACAAATCCTTGCTTTCAGGACTGGTACCCAAAATTCATGGTTTACTTCCCCCCCCCCACTCCATTAAAACATTTTCTTTTCTTTCCTAGCAAACACAAAAATAATAGGCAAACCTGACTAAAAAAGAAGACAGGTGAAAATTATGACCACCTTACATAGTGAATGTTTCTGGTAGAATTTCTCTTCTTAACTCCCTGTCTCTGAGAAGTTCTGAGGATTTTGTATTTAGCTATGCTTTTGTTCATGGAAAATATGGCTCCCTTTTTAATTTTATTGCATTCAGCATCCTTAATAAGTACATCCTATTGTGGATAGTAAGAGAAACATATATTTATATTAGATATAATTTCTAAATTAAAATTAAATCTTTATAAATAAATAATTTCCGTTGATCAACTATTCTTTGAAGAGTGCTTTCTCCTGTTTGCTTCCCTTTTAATTCCACAGAGTAAGATGCCAGTTTCCATACAAAAGCATTTAAATTAGTTCTGAGCTTTGCTTGACTGTACTGAAACCAAGTGCAGTCTAGGATTTTTCCGGTACATGACTGCCTACCTAAAATTTACCTAAACCTAAGCTTAGCTCCCAATTCAGTTATTCTGAGTGTTGAAGTTGTGAACACAAATGATTGTGTTAAAATGTATAGAATCACATTTTCCATGTTCAATTGGAAAGCTTATGAGCTTTTTTTGGTGAAACTTCTATCATTTTTTTATGGAAAATTGCAAATGCAAATAAGAGAACCACAAAATGTTGAGTATCAATGTATTCTGAGACTCTTGTGCAAACAGAGTATGCCAATCGTGAATAAATAGAAGTTTTTATGTGTTAAGCTAGACCAAGCTGCTATTGGTCTAGTCCTACCATAAATTTGATTTAGCATTTTCACTGATTATCTGGGTACTTTCCTGGAGCCTAGCTTCAAGTCTTCCACAAAGAAATGATTTTTCTTTAGAAGTAAGATTAGGGTCTGGAAGTAAAATTTGGATTCAATTAGGAGTACAGCATACCAAAGCAAGACATGGGAGATTCACTGGAAATGAGACATACCATCCTTGCCACACGGCACAAATTTGACAGGACAGTTGAATTTTTTGGCTACAAAAAGGACCATTGTTAAAAGAGTAACAATAAGAAAGGATCTTGTGAACAGACTTGTAGTATATGAAATCTGTGTGCATCTGCTAGCTGTTAATCAGATGAAATTGAATTCCTTTAGCTTTTATCCTAAGTCTTTTATCCTAAGAGTGCACTTCACTCTCAAGCTGGTCTAGCTTGCCTGCCATGTTGATATCTTAAAAGTCATAGTTTGGGTTTTAGCTGGTCTATGCTGAACAGATAGCTGCTTTTTTTTCCCACAAGAGGGATTTCCCAAAATCTTCCTATGCAGCCTTTGCTTCTGTCTAGAGCCTGGCCTCATGGGAATGCCTGAGAGTTTGGTATGCAACACTAATCAGAGAGCCCAGACATAAGCAGAATCTCTAAAGTAAATTCAAATTATTAAATGCCACAAGCATTTTACCTCTAACTCCTGTTTCAATGGTAGCTTAAGACCTTAATTAAGAGTTAAGTATAAATATTCACTCAATTCTCTTACATACAGATAAACCTGATGGATACAGTAGAACTAAAGATTTTTCTTGGAGATGAGTGTGATAAAGCTTCACACTCAAGGTTTTAAAACTCTCTTAGCTAGATCTGAACAATGAATTTTGGCTTCTGTTCTGAATAATTACCCCCCTCCAAAAAAAAAAACAAACCCAAAAACCAAAACCCAAACCCAACAAACAACTCAGCAAATCAAGTGCAATTTGGGGTCCAATAATCAGTGACAATAGAGCCCTCTGCTAGTTAACAGAAGTGTTTAAATGCTCCGTGAACCCTTGCTGTAATGTATTCTTAGAGTTGATGGGAGTAGAGGTGACTGTATTTACTACAACTGTGAATTATAATAAGGTTGAAATGCAATAAATGTTCCTGCATAGTAGCAACCTTAATATTTTCTCAAGAGTTCAGTGTAATTTCATAAATTAAGGCAGATATCAGTGCAAGCAAAATCTAATCAGATTATAAGGATTAGTTTAGCTGCTTCAGTGCTCCTATGGATGGTATATGTTTGTGCTCTATCAAAATTAATCAGACAGTCTCACATATCAACATTTCTGGGACTAAAAGAACACAATTGACTTGAATGTATTATTGGAAGGCATTAAGCACTTCATTAATTGCTAGTCTGATAACTACAGTATTCAAATTCAAGAAATGTCCTGCACCTGTTGATCTGAAGACAATGAAAGCCCTCAATAATTCCAGACCAATGCCAAAACAGAACAAACAATACAAGCTGTACACAATAGAAAGCAGTGCTGCTCAGCAGCAAGGTGAATATCACATATGACATAATATCCTGACAGTCTAGTTTCAGTTGTGAAAGGAAATATGAAAAAACATTATGGTGTGTTCATAGTCTTGAAACTGGAGGGAAAAAAGTAATTGTGAAAGCCATAATTGCAACTGCTGTAAAGAGAATACTGACAGTATAACTAGATTCTGGATAATTGAGGTAACAATATTTTCATCTAGTGCTTCCACTTCAGAAGAGAATATTTTTTTAATATAATATATAAATAAATATGTATACTTCTGCATTTCTAAAGTCTAATGCTAAATACACTGTATTGGTCAAAAAACTACTTTCTTAGTAGTTTCTTATTACAAAAATATTGCAAAAATATTTTAAAAAGTTTATATTTTAGTTACATAAAATGCAATTTGTAATGTATAATTTTTTTAATAGTAGAAAATTTCAGGTACTATTTATTTTTCTATTTTGTATGATGAATGTGACAGTCAGACAGTCACAGTGACAGATATGGTCTTCAGAATTTTAACACAATCCACCTTTTTGTCCAAGATGAAAAAAAGTGAAATTAAAAATAAGAATCGTCTTGGCATTTAGGTGGATCATGGGTTAAAAAAGAAGAGTGAAGTTTCTGCTTTGCAAAGCAGTTTCAAAACTAGATATACAAGCACTATAAAAAATACAGGTAGAATTCTTTAGGTGCTTGTGGCCCATAGAGATACTTTAGGGTAGTGCTTGATAATATCATTTATTAAATCTACTATTTTTTATTTCCAGGGTAGAGATTTTTCTCTATATGTACAGGCAGTAGGAAGAACTTTCTAAATCAGATGGTATAATCCACAAATCTTTACATTGTTATTTTTACAAAAATTTCAGCTTCTGCAAACACGTGGAACACAGTGAAAATTGACTTTGCTGTATGTTTGGCAGTAGTTAGTAAAATTTTCAGTTTTGGTAAAAACATGCAGAAATCGTATTCAGTTCTATTTCCTTTACTCTGAGAAGCTGTTTGTTTGAAACAAAGGTTGAGAACAGATCACCATGCTGCTATTGTCCTACTTCAGTGCATGTTTTCATTAAATGCCATTGTCATCTTCATCCTTGGTATATCTGATCAGTTCTCTTCCCTATCCTTTCTCCTTTTCCCCCTGCACCCCCACCCCTGGCTCTGACAGTCAACACAGTATTCAGAGCCTTCCTTCTTGCATCACTGTGCACCATTTATCTGCTTGCCATTTCTCATCTTTCTTCATTCATTTTTCTTCACAGCTTGTCAGCCTAGAATCACATTTTTTGCCTGCCTTAATTCTGCATGTTCGCTCAGTGTTCATTGACTTTTCTGCATTCATTCTCATGCACTGCATGTGAGCTAAGCATTCATAATTTTATTCCGTATGTCCTCTTGCCTCCACATCCTTTAATTTGTGATCTCCTTCCTTTTTCTATTCATTATGATTTAAATCACTCTGTTAATATATCCACCACCTGTTGACAATAGCCTGCAAAACAAGAAGGAGGACCACTGTCCTCTTTTATAATTTAAGCCTGGATTAGGGTCCAGACTTGACTGAGAATTCAAACCATAACACCCCCTAACTGAAGTTGGAGGGATGAACAAGAGGCCTTTCTTTTACAGTTAATTTCAACTGTAAACAAGACTCGACACAGAGGGTTGCAAAGTAACTATCTCCCTGACATCCTGAACTAGTGGCCTGGAGGAGTCTGTACTCCAAGGAGTGGCCTGCTGTTTCAGCTGTTAAATTGTGGGGAGAGCTTTACCTCAAGTATTTCTTCAAAGGTACAGGGTCAGGATGTTTTCTGGACCAGACCCTGGACTTAGAACTTGGTGTGGTATTTGGAACAGAGTGCAGTAACATCCAGACATGTTGAATGGTTTTGAAAGGCTTATTCATTATTTTGGAGGATATTCAAATGCAAGATCCTTGGATCATGCAAGTTGGACTTGCAGTCTCTTACTAAGACGTCTGTTTGTATACTAGTATCTTCTATTGAACTGTAGTTGTCTCTCTTAGATGCTGCATTACCATATATGAAAACATGGTTCTTGTTCCTCTTTAATGCACTGAAAATTTAAGTGGAAGACTGCTGTTCCCATTTGGCTTGCAGGCTTATGCAGAATCCACTGGTAAAGCATATGAATCCTCTCAGCTGATAACTATTAATTAATTCACTGGTTTAGGCCTTTGTAAGTCAAAAAATAAGGTTTGAACTCTGGTGAAATGTCTAAAATGTGCAGAGAATTTACTGGTTCTTGGTTACTTCCTAAGTATTCAGATATCAGATATTCTGTGATTACTGTGATTTTAAAACCAAAATAAGTGACTTGATTTCTCATCAGTAGCTTAATATTAACAAAACAGAAATACATATTGGAGTGAGCTGTAAAACAGAATGACTTATAATAGGTCACACCACACATCCTAAAGAAATGTTCCTAAAGAGTCTGGAATGACTCTTTGAATATTCTGTACAGCTAGTAAAGGCTTAGACACTCAGACACTCAGTCAGAGATCTACAGTAGGCCACTTCATGGGTCAGTCCTGGTGCTGCTTGGCCACTCACTGACAGAATTGTCATTATGATCCTAACATGATACTCATGGAGGAATTAAAGTTTACATTTTGATATCTATTATAAAAAAATAACACAAATAATTTAAAAGCTTTGGCTACTTGGTGAAATATGATCACAGTATTGTAAATTACAGATTTTGAACCCCACAGTGAAGCATTCTCATGGGGCTGGTGGATGATGGTCATCCAAAACAAACACTTCACAAATTACTTTTGTTGTTGTTCAATACTAAATCCTCAAAATCTGGTTTGTAGTTAACAAGTGACAATATGAGAGGCCTGCAAACACAGTTTTCAGGTAAGTTTAATCCTTGCTTGATGTATTCAAATTACAAAGTTTCAGAACAGCAAAAGTAAAAAAATTCTGACAAATAGTGGAAAACTTGCTGACATTAAACAACTGCTCTAAAAACTACCTTGAGATCTGCACAGAAGTTAAGCCACAAAACCCATGGAGAGAGAAGTGCCAGAGACAAACTATTTCTTATACTCTGCTCAGCCTCCACTACAGGAAACTTTTGTAGTTGAACCAGTGATCGCTTTATTTCTTGTCACCCCAGACATCAAGACCATCTTTGCTTCCTTTTTTTTTATAAAAAGATACGAGAGATCACACAGTGAAGCACCAGTCAATCTCTTTCTTAGGGTCTCCCATGCAGATGTCACATGGGAAGGTTTCTTCAGCTGTGTCAATGTAGTCACCAGCAATCATCCTGCCTGAACAAAGATTGCAGCTGCTATCAATTCATTGCCTGTATGTTCTTATAAGCCAATATTGTATGTGACTTTCAAAAACAGCATATTGTGAAAAGTAATAGAGTTTAACTGCTTCATGCGCTGTTCTGTAAGAAGAGTAAAGACAAGAGTGGAAAATGTTGAGTGATGAAAGTGAGGTGAGCATGATTACCTACTGATACTATATCAAACAGGCATGAGACTAATATAAGTGCCTTTTCTTTTGGGTATGACTGATAATTTTTTTTTCATTTGCAGGGAGATGAAAATATTTTATTTGTTCAACTGTGGCTGCTGAATAGGTAATACAATTCTTGGCTTGGCTGTGCTTTGGTGGTTGAAACATCACAGTCCTTGTTTATGTTTACTCATAATACTTGATGAAGCAAGTCAGGAAGTGAATGTCTCTCAGAAACTCTATTTTTCACATCTCAATCTGTAATCCTTGGCCTCAAGTAAAACCACTTCAGAAAACTCAGTAAAGCCAAGACTCCACAACTGGCCCTATAAATGAAACTTCAAGAGCAGAGTGTCTGCATATGAACTAATTACTTAAGTTGTACTCCGACCTGTACAGCTCAAGGATCTGTTGTCTCACAAACAGGTATTTGGCATTTTGCATCATGTTTTTTTAACATTGTCAGTTCCTCTGGGAATTGATGTCTTGGATGAGTTTATGATCTTTTAAAGAGCATCAATCCTCTTTGCTCCGAAATTAAATTTGACGTTCACATAAAGCAGGTAATGTGATGTTTGTGGGTGGAATAGATAACGTGGACTCCACCATACTGACTTCTCCCTGTTTCACTTTTCCTGGCAGAGATAGGCACCACCCATTTATTTATCTTAACTGCTAGGCACTACCACAAGGTCTTGACTTGTCTAGATTGAAGATCACTACACTGTTTTATAGAATCATAGAATCATTTAGGTTGAAAAAGACCTTCAAGCTCACTGAGTCCAACCATTAACCTAACAGTGCTAAGTCACTAAACCATGTTCCCAGGTGCCACACCTAAATGTCTTTTAAATACCTCTAGGGATGGTAATTCAACCACTTCCCTGGGAAGCCTGTTCCAATGCTTGATAACCCTTTCAATGAAGAAGTTTTTTCTAATATGCAATCCAAACCTTCTCTGTTGCAACTTCATCCTGTTCCTTCTTGTATTTTTGCTTCTTAGCTGGGAGAAGAGACTGACCCCCAACACACTACCACCTCCTTTCAGGTAGTTGCAGAGAGCAACAAAGTCTGCCCTGAGCCGCCTTTTCTCCAGACTAAACAACCGCAGCTTCCTCTGCTTCTCCTCATCAGACTTGTGCTCCAGACCTGCTTCATTGCCCTTCTCTGAACACACTTCAGCACCTCAATATCTTTCTTCTAGTGAGGGTCCCAAAACTGAACACTTTATTTGAGAATGAAGTATTATGAGAATTAAAGCTTTTTTTTTGTCAGATGGGAAGAAGACACTAAATGACAATAGTGCTGAGCATCTTTGGCAGGCAGTCAGGAACAGCTTAGATAAATGTAAAATGTAAGTAGATAAGTTTACAAACAAAAAGCTTTTGTTTTTCTGCTTTATAAATATGACTTACAGAGCTGCTTTTGGCTTTAAAGATTGGTCCACAGTGGATTGACTTCAGACCTAGGATTATAGTCTGGGACATGAGAAACTGTGTGAATTTTTGTTACTGTGTTTAGATAACGCAGAAATACCTTTACATGCTTAATGTTATTGAGTGGGAAAGGGGTATTCTGTTCAACTCAAAACAGTGTTTGCAGTTGGGTACATGGGACAATATTTGAGAGTAATTTGAAGGAAGAAGAGACAGTTTACTATTAAATTGTGAAATTTCATTGAATGATTGTGAAACTTGTGGGCAATAGACTGTTTCTGTTTTTACAAAACTTTTGTATTGTGCGTGCAGTGGGGAATGTTTTGTTTGGTTTTTCTCCACTGCATTCAGATACTATAAAAGAGTTGTTGAAGTTTCTGCAGTGTCATAGTAGTCTTCTTGGTTTCCCACGAAGTAACAACCTGATGAACTGCTGTCCCCAGAGATCATTTACTGTAGAAATGCAGATTTTGTCAAATGCTTGACCAGATGGATAGACGTGGTAGACATATGTCTGTGAATAGAATCAAGCAGTTTGTGCTTTTCATTATCATTAGAGAGGCCAAACTAAGCAGCTCTATGTACTCACATTGATTTTTTGTAAATTACTATTTGCTTTGTAAATTTCTGAAGTGAAAGACACTTTCAGTTGTGCAACAGAGAAAATGAAAGAAAGAGAATACAAAGAAATCAAACAGTTGGGGGCTGGAGGTTGCAATTTGTGTTCAAGGTTTGGTTTTGATACCTGAATTGTCATGTATATAAATTGTGGTAATTTTACTATTGTAATGAATCACTTTTTTTAAATATGAGCTAAATTTTTTTAATCCTAGGTAGTAAAGCTGAATATATGCCTGGATCCACATGAAAAGTATAACAACACAATACTGTTTTTTTTTATGATTAGGAAAATATTTATTAATTCAACTAAGAAGAAAATCTCTGGACTTATAATCTTCTAACTTTGGTGAAAATGCGTAAATGTATAAATGAAATTGCAATGTTGCAGAATTACTTTGAACACAAAGGGTACAGAATTTTATTTTAGAGCTTTTAAAGAAAACAAAAAAAATTTAAAAAATATTCAAATTAAATCCAGCATCTTTTTTTTTTTTCCTATAATGAGATTTTTGGATGCATCTGATGAGTTGTAGTGTGTTTTGCTTCACAGAGTTTAAATGGAAGCTTCCTGACATCTCTACTTCTCTACTTTTCTGTGGTGATTTACGTTATCCTCCTGTTTATAATCCTTTTATTAGTGTGGTTTTGGTTCTGTTAATTAATCAAGGAATTCTTAGATCTGTTAGAAATCAGGTGGTCTAGTAACATCAGTTTTATCAATTAATTAGTGAGGCTTTTGTTTTGGTTTGGTTTGGGTTTTTTTGCTTTGTTTTGTTTTTTTTTTCCCCCTGGGTTAGGAACTGGCTGGATGGCTGGGCCCAGATAATGGTGGTGAACAGTGCTGCATCCAGTTGG
>VYXB01002520.1:44485-56339 GCA_013397135.1 Pachyramphus minor
CCCCTGTACTCAGTGCTGGTGAGGCCACACCTGGAGTACTGTGTCCAGTTCTGGGCCCCTCAGTTCAGGAAGGATATCGAGGTGCTGGAGCAGGTCCAAAGAAGAGCAACCAGACTGGTGAAGGGACTCAAACTCAAGTCCTGTGAGGAGAGGCTGAAGGAGCTGGGGTTGTTTAGTCTGGAGAAGAGGAGGCTCAGGGGAGACCTCATCACTGTCTACAACTCCCTGAAAGGAGGTTGTAGCCAGGTGGGGGTTGGTCTCTTCTTCCCGGCAACCAACAGTAAGGCAAGAGGGCATGGTCTTAAGCTCTGCCAGGGGAGGTTTAGGTTGGATATTAGGAAGAAATTCTTTACAGAGAAGGTAATCAGGCATTGGAATGAGCTGCCCAGGGAGGTGGTGGGTTCTCCATCTCTGGAGGTATTCAAGAAGAGACCGGATGTGGCATTTAGTGTCCTAGTCTAGTAACTGCAGTGGTAGTGGATCAAGGATTGGACTTGATGATCTCAGAGGTCTTTTCCAACCTGTCTATGATTCTATGATTCTGTGATTAACTGTAGCACCATTTTTCGCTGCTGAAATTCTGAGGAAGTCGAGTCTTTGTATTGAATTGTATCTGGAGTTAAGTTTCATGGCAGAGGTCTACTCCAGTACTGCCTACATCCGGAGGCAACTAATCTCCATTAGTTTTTAGTTTGTTTTTCTGTGGCAACAAAGTAGGTGATCTGTGTGTTCCCTGCATGAACAAATCAGGGTGTTTGTGAAAATAGAAGGCAATTCCTTTTCTGAAGGAAAGGCTCTGTTAGAAGCTCTCGCTTTTATTGATATGGGAGAATTCACATGTTTTTTATGTGGGTGGACCTTTGCAATGTTTCTGCCTCACATGGAATCTTTGATCTATAATGACAGATGAGGCTTCACTACACTGCTGTTAAAAAGTAATTAAAAAACTTTAAAGTCCATCTTCATTTACTCTGATGTTCACACAACTGTTGTTTATCTCACACCTCCTCAGGCATGTGAGATTGTGCTAGAAATGTTCTTTCTTCATTCCTGACCAGCACCATGTTTATCTTATGCTTACATGCATTCAAACCTCATTGCTTAGTCTGTCTGCTTAGGGAGCCTTGGTGTGGTGGTCATCCCAACACACATGGTCAGACTTCATGAAAATACAGTAGCAACATGTTTCGAAGTCCAAAAGCTTGAAGTTTCCTATGGCAGCCTGGCTGCTAAAGTGGTCACCTAGAACAATAGAGCCTGAAGTTTGCTTTGCCACTTGAAGGCACTCTCAAATGTAATTCATGACAATTTTTAAGCTCTCTGCCAGGAAGTTAGGAATTTGGATTTGATAGGCTGTAGCTGTTATGTTCTGGTCTGTCCTACTTTGCAGTTCTTAAGTAAACCAAAGTTCTGAATGTCATCACACCTGAACTATCAGGAAAATCATCTCCTGATCTGATTATTATCATTAACTCCAAGACAAGCCGAACCCAAAGCCTTGCGTTCAATTTCTCCCAGTTCCTAGAGTAAAGGGATCATTCACGTCCAGATGAAATAATCCAGGCTTACATCTAATTTCAGCCTTTCAAAATATTTGCATGCCTACTAGTTATAGGTACGTAAGTCACATAAAGCATTCTTTAGAAGGGGAAGAAAGCAAGGAGCAAAGCTCATGTCAGCAGGCTGATGCTCTGCACAATGCATGGGCTAGCATGTGGTATGGCACAGAGCGCTGAAGTCTTTGGGAAGAAATAAAGGCTGCACTGTGTTTGGGTATATTTTTTCTTGAAGTGAGAGACTAAGTTTTTGAGGTTGGTACTGTCATTGTTTATAAAACAGCTGTTGGAAGAAGGTGTTACTTCCAAGGCAATAAACGTGTGTTTGCCTGGGTGACTGTTGCCTTTTCCTTAACACTGCAGCTGCAGATGTCAAAGGTCAGTGCAACTGAAGACAGCACATATCACTTCCAGAAAAATTACAGGAAACATTGCTCTTTTTCTTAGAATATTATCCACAAAGAAGAAAGTAATACCACAAAAAAACCCCAAAAAAACAAAAACCAAACAAAAAACCAACCAAAGAAAAAAAACCAGCACAAATACGTAATGGTCATACATTCCTGTTTCTTTTGCCCTTTAACACTATATTTAGAATGTTTGTTTGATGTGACCATATGTCTCTTTCAAAAGCAGCATCTGTATCAGCTAAGAGGAGAGGCCTTCTTTGGTGGGAGATGATCTGTGCAAACAGATTTTCCATCTCACTTTATTTCCTCTTAAAGTTTTTCTGTAGGCTCAGGCTTGTTTGTATCTGAAGATAATTAAAGGTTAGTCATGGTCTTACATGAAAATAGGACTGAATTTCTAACAGTAGGCCATTGAAATAGAATCTGAATTGCATGTACTATAACCACTATGGAAGATACATAATTATTAGATCCCTATTTTTTTTCTCTATATCTTTTTAGTTCTTGAATCAAGTGATAAGTATATTTTTCCTATGAACTTCTTTCAAATATTGTATTTAAAGAATTATATATTCCTATAAAATAAATTTAGAAGTCAGAGAATTTAAAAGTCTTTGCAGATGGTAAATATTTTTTTGTATTTACAGGAATTAAATGTTTTATTATTTAAAAATTCTTATGGAAAAGATTAATCTATTAATCATGTGAACAGATAACACAGACAGAAATGCAACCTATCCAACCAGATTTGTGTCTTTTCTTTCACAAAAACTTGTTACAGAGTAAGTCATCTAGAATCAAATAGATACTGAATCTTATTTTGCTTGTCCTAAATAGTGGAATTCTTAAAAACTAAAGACATCATTCTCCATAGATTAGTGCAAACTGTAATGTTTGAGATGAATGACAAGTCAGTAAACTGATTATTATTATCCTACAAACTCAAGGAAGTGGCGTGAGCATTCAGCTTCCAAGAACATTTTGTAGTCTTTATTTCACACTTTTAGAAATTTTTTATATCTAGCTGTATTTTTTGCACTTCCTTTTTTTTTTTAGCTTGAGATTACAATTAAGATATTAGTGATCAATGTTCTTAAAAAGTAAAAATTTTATTTACTTAACCATTACTAGTGTTTTGACATCTGTTTAGCAGCTGTTATTATCAGTGGTAGTAGAGATAAACTTGTGTAGCAAAAACTGCAGGGTCGAAGGCATTCTGATAAAGTTCCTTTGTAAGAACTGAGAGGGTAAATACACATCCAAGTTTTTTTGAGCATTAGCAGAGAATTTTGTGAGATTTATGAGTGAAAAATGATTTTTGAGTGAAAATATAATTCGGATCTCATAAGAAGTATTTGTCTATATAACTGTAGTATGTCTATGAGATTATGTATAGTTCTTTTATACCAAGATATATGCTCATTCTTTGTCAGCAATAGCCTGTGACGTAAACCTAAGGTCTGTTTAATAGACAAGTATTACAAACATTGTCTGTTTTAATTCAAGTACTGAAAAACATGAGAAGAACTTGATGACTGTGTTGCAAGACTAACCCTTTTTTCTCAAGAAGTCCCTCTAAGAGCAGCAGAGAGTAGTATAGTAGTATATGACCACAAGTAGTACAAGCATAAGAAGGTTGCAATGGGTACTGGATCCTCTTTGGAAAACCTTTGAGGACATTTTGAGCAGGTGGAGGGAACAAAAATACAACTAAACCAGTGAAAGATGGTCAGAATATTCTGGAAAGTTTCAGGTGTGCATCTGAACTGAGTAATTTAAAAAGTTTTAGTAACAGAATAAAAATTCATAGTATTTTACCTTTGAAATAACCTTTTTTTTTTTACTAAGGAAGTTCTTCAAACAGGAGCTTTGAATAGTGGCCTTTAAACAGTGACCTCTCAAATGGCCAACTTGATGAAACATCTTATATTGCTCTATATAGCCCCCATTATAACATGCACTGGAAAAATCAGACTTAAAGTTTCAGAACTAGTCTCTTTCATTTCTTCTTACTGGATGTTCCATTAGTTTAGAAGTAGTAGGATGGAAAGAAAACTTTAAAACCCATGTCTCTGAGGTTTCCTAATCCTCATAATTTGAAGCATCTGTTTTTGAAACTTACTTTTGTTAATATTAACTTAGGTGAAAAATTTTACTGTAGCTTTAAACAAATATTTTTCTATCACCATTATCATTATTCTTAGTGCTTTCAAGATGCTTCTCATTAAATAACTTTAAAAATGTCTCTTTTGTTACAATGCAAATTTCATATAACAGTTACATCTTGTTTTTAAACTTTTTCCGAACAGAACACATGGCTTCTTGCCATATTGGCTTTGGTTTCACCATGAGTCACTCATAAAGGAAATCCAACTTGTGAAGTAATGACTTGATATTCCCTGTTTTGCTATATTATTTTCTTTAAAAATAAAATGTCTCCCAAATTACAATGAACTTTTACTGAAAAAAATCCCCGCCCAAACAAACCAACAGTAGTTCACCCATTTAAACCAAACATCAAGGTCAACCTTCTTTTGTAATAGAAAAACCATATCAGGATGCTTTTCTGTGCTTCAGATAGATGCAAATATGTTTGTTATAATTGGGACATTTTCTGGGGGAGATAATGAAGCTGTGGAAAATGGTAGAATTTTTTTTACTGGTAGTAAAGATAAAGTATTGACAGCACGTTAGACTGTTTGCCAGTAAAGTTGTTAATGACATATAGGTACAGATTCAGGATTGCTTTCAGGCCTTCCCAGGGCATCTCAGAGAGATTAACCCTGAGATTAACTCAGTTGTTAGAGCATGGTGCTATATAACAGTAAGGTTGTGATTTCAATCCCTGTATGGGCCATTCACTTAAGAGTTGGATTGGATAATCCTTGTGGGTTCCTTCCAACTCAGAATATTTTGTGATTAAATTTTTCCTCTGCTTGGTAAAACGTGGTTTTCCCTAGGTATTCTACTTCCTTTTAAGTTGCAGTAATGCTGTAGGGCACTGCAAATCATTCTTATTCAATACCTTGACTCGAACAATCTACAGGTTTAATTACACATTGTAAGAGTATACCATTCCTGTGTTAAAGTACAGAAAGGATAAATTTGCTTACAGATTTCTATACAAATTTTGTATTTCTGTTGGAAATCACTTAGAAGTGGCTAAGCAATAATCTTGGAAACAAACAATCTTACTTTGCCTGTCCTTGGAGCCTTAACAGAATAGTTTGGTTAAGTCCTCACAAAATTTCCTCTGTACTTACATGAAGGTGTGATGGACTGAAATGTTGGTAAAGTCTTAAACATTGTAAAAATCATAGAAAGACTTTTCATCAAACTGCAAGGATGGAACAGTCTGTCTGTGGCCACTGAAGCACCCTTGTCTTCCCAATGCCACCTGACTGGAATTTGGACTGTGGCTGGGGACTTGAGGTAGGACTATTGCCTAATCCTCTCAAGTCTGAGGAGAAGTAAACAAGGCTCAGGAAAAAAAAAAAAATGTATCTGTGTTAAGAATCAGCCCTAGCTGGGCTCAGCAGGTGGTGGGGGAGAAGGGTTTCGGTGTGTGATGGTGAAATCTCTCCACACCAAACCAAAGAAATAACCCCCTGCCCACCCCTGCCCCCCTTCCCAGAAGACCACGTACACACAGGACATTCACATGAGAGGCAGCTGAGAAGGGGTCAAAAACCACCAAAGACCCCCAAAGCACCCCCTAATTCATTCCTGAGGCTTTCCACCAGCAGAAGCCTGCACATGATCCAAGTGAGGCAACAAATCTGAGACTGCAAAGTTTCCCCCGACAAAGGGGAGGTGCTGGGCATCTCCTGAACATATATTAATCCATTGGACTTTATGTTTTTCTGGGAAACCCTCACCACCAAGAAGACCAGTAGAACTGGACAGACAGGACGCCACCATGTTAGTGGTGAAACTTTTTCGATTTTAAATTCTCTCTGTCACTGTCTTTCTTTTACACCTCCCCCCCCTTCTTTCTATCTATCTGCCTATTTCTTTCTATCTATCTTTCTCTGTCTCTCATTTACGATTAAATAAAACCCATAATACTGACTTTGTCATTTGGTCTCATTTGTACCTTAATCGGGCAGAGGCACTTCTAATAATTTTAGTAACCAGATCTTAACAGAATACTCTGGTCTTGGCTGAGACAGGGGTCTTAGAATAGTTTTTGCAGTCAGATCTAGTGGTTCTTTAGTAGCCAAATGGGACAATGTTACAACTGGGCACAGTGCTACTCATTCTGGTCTGAGAATGCTCAATGCTGAACACAGAGGCTAAGGAAGTAATAGAAAAGTATGAGTGTAAGTAAAGAGAAAGAAAGCATGAGAACAAGAAGCTTGGTCTCTTCAGATTATTTTCCTCATTTATAACTCTTCAGACAGGAGTATAATATAACACTGCAATTAGATACAATCATGAATATTGACAATATTTACTTGGAAGAAATGCAAGCCAGCACGTGTTTGCATGTGTATATCCATGTATACACTTAATTATACATATTCATTTATTTTTACATAGAAATTCTTCTATGTACACGTTAACTTCATAGGTAGTTAAGAATAAACTTTTCAAAGTGTACTTTGCTTCTTTTCCACAGCCAGGATATTAACTCTAGTAGAGGGACATCTTTGAAGAGCCTTTTATTGATACCTATGTACTGCTGCTTTGTTAGACCTTTTACTTACATTGACTAAGTGGTCATCGCCGAGTCCCTGAAATATAAATGACTGTAAAATACACGCGTATGTGGGCATGCACACACATGTTGTAGAAGCCCAGAAGATAAGGGTCTAATTGTGTGTATCTCAAACACCAATCGCGAGATAACTGTGACTAGCCAAGGATTGTTGGTAATAGCACACTGTGAGAGAGAATGGGATGCAACTGGAGAAGGGGGCATGGTGGTAGGGCAGCACTTTTCTGCGACAAAGGTCTTAATCATTTAGGCTTAATAATTTGCAATTTATCCAGTTATAAGTTGCTCAGACACAATAGTTAAAACTCTTGTAGCTTAACCTGAATAAGTTCTACCATTTAAAATCATGACCTGTATCTTTTCACATTCATGAAAGGATATCAACTAAATGTTGTTCACAAAACTTTCTGAGGGCTCTGTTGTGCTCTTCTGTTTTAGATAAATTAAATAATAACAGTTGTCTGTTTCTTTATAGTCTTTTTTTTTTATTTATTTTAAAATGCACTTCTAAGACTCATGGTCTCTCAAAAGTAATTCTACTACTAATACTACTATTACAAGGTATACATTTTATATATTACAAGGTACTTGGTTTTGAAGTATGAATTCTGTCATAGGTCGTTATGTCCTTTTTTTGTGACATTTCAATGTAAAAGTGAGGCTAGGCCAACTTTCCCTGCCATGTTTCAAAACTGATGTAGTAGCTATTACTTCTCTATGATATACACCATCCCATAAATCTTAAAACATTTTGTGTATGTACATGTTGGCGTTCTGTGGATCTTTAGACAGTATCTGTTTTATGTGTTTTTTGTTTATCTTTTCTCTGGAATAAATCCAGCACTGAGTTGAAATGCAACAGATTTAATTCTAAATCACAGCAATAGTTCATTTCATGTTCAAAACAATGATAGACTAATTAGGAACGAACCAACATTAATGGTTTTGAATGTCACAAGACTAACTCCTGCTATACACTCCTTTTCAAAGAATTTTTCTTGGTTATTATCCAAGTCTTAAGTCTTAATGTCTCAAGTCTTCAAAAATTTGTTACCTTAGGTTCATTATACTAAGAATCTCTTCTTATCTTTGTTTGGTAACTGTTCTTCTCATATTGCAGCAGGCTTTTTAAGGAATGAAGGAATAATATGAATTTCTGTCTCATAAAAAGAGTAATTAAACCTCTTCCCCAGCCCTGAGCTGGGGGCAAGTGTGGCACTGAAGCCCCCCAGCCGAGACATGTAGCAGAGTGGAGAAGAAACTCCAGAGAGAAACTGCCCAGCTGAGATGTACTGCAGAAGAAATTCCAGCCCGGCAGAGAGCAGAGGAGAACGTGAGATAACAGACTACTCCAAAGTCAATATAGCAGGAGAGGAGAGCAGAGGCGCAGGGAGCCCCCCTCCTCTCTCCCTCCAGCAGGGGAAAGACTGAAAGTTGAAAACCTCTGACACCTGTAGAAGATTACTGGTCCTGGGTTCGACTCCCAGTGGTGCCTCCACAGTGCAGAGACCCCGCCATGGCACCTGTGCCAGAGCAGATGAGTACATATGAAAGCTGTGACTCCTTGTGAGAGGCCAGAGATGAAACAGAGTCTTGATGGAGACTTGAGGCCCATAAAGAGAGAAATCTATGCTGGAGCAAGTTGTCTCGAGTAGGACTTTGTAGTCTCAATGAGGAATCCATACTGGTGCAGATCATGTGTGACCCTAAAGGACAACAGAGTAGGGAAGAGCTGTTGTCCTGGGTAAACCCACAAGAGGAGGTCTATTTAAGACTATCTCGGGGTAAGGGACCTCCAGACAGGAACAGGAGAAAGGACTCAAAGCCATTCCCTGTAGCCTGTAGTGAAGACTATGGTAATGCAGGCTGTCCCCCTGCAAACCGTAGAAGGGACCTTCACACAACAGGGGAAGGGCTCAAAACCCATTATGCCCTGTAACTGTGGTGCAGACCATGGTGGACCAAGTGTCCCCTTGCAGTCCATGGAAGACCTCATGGAGCCAGGGTGCCCTCCCCGGCCTCTGGTCCTAGCCCGATTGGAAGAGGGGCAGGCCCAGTCCTGAGGTTAACGTGCAGCAAAGAGAGATAAAGAAAGAGATTTCCAGCCATGACAAATTGGAGGTGTTGCCCTAGAGATAACAGAAGACAAAACTTTCCAGTGCTGCAGAACTGCATCAGAAAGAAAGACTTTCTCCTCCTGGACTGATACAAGGGGGAGAGATACTTTTGTAAATACATAACATTTTTTTCATAAGATAAGAAAGCTTAATTAGAATTGTTGTATATATTATTCATTAGTCTTTGTCTTGCTAGTAATAAATCTTAATATTTTTCCCCCATGTCAAGCCTCTCTTTTGTACGTATAAAACCTCTCTCACTTTGTAGCAATTTTGTGTGTGTGAGTTTGAAAAAAAATTGGTCCCAAATAAACCCACGACAGTAGCTCTTTTTTGTTTTTTGTCTTCTATATAAAGGCTGATGAAAAGAAGATGAATGCATAAACCAGACTGCTCAGCACTTCTTCCTAACTATATTTTCTCAAGCCCTTTTAATGGGTAATCAGCCTTTAGGAACATCTCTGTTTTACTTATCACTCACTGCTTTCTGTCTCAGTGATGTCATTCTGCTTTACCTAAGCTCTCAGCTTTGTTGGATGGTATTGTTACCATACATATGGTGAGGGTCAAGAGTGCTTGCAATGTTTGCTTTGTAATACATGAGAAAAACTTAATTGTTCATGTTGTTTCAACAGGCTTTCTGAATAGACATTCCTATTAAACAAATTTTAAAAAATTGGCTGGAGGCAATGGTAGAAACAATAATAACACAGAACAAAAAAGTTGAAAGATTTTAGATTTACACAGTAACAATCATTTAGTTCATTTAATATAGGTTTAAGTTTAGGAGAGGAAACCAATTCTACTGTTCCATTGAGCAAGCATTTTTTTTCACTACCCTCCCGTCTGTACAACAAATTAAGGCAGTCTTGCCTGCACATGGACATGCACACAGGAAGTGCAAAACTATTAATTGCAGATGCTTGTCAGTATATAAGATATAGGTAGTGTAGGGCACAAGGTGCCCTGTCATCCTCTGTTGAGTCTGGCACATATTTAGCTTGAATAAGCTTACATGTGAATGTTGTATCACCTAAGAAACCCAGCAAAGGTTGCTCATATTGAATTTCTGTATAAATGAACATGTATGGCCAGTAATGATGGAGAATCCTCATGGTGGAAGCTGGAGTCCTGCCAGGGGCAAAACTCTCAGCAAAGTTCAACTTGTCACGATGTCCTCTGTGAGAGGGAAAAAAAATTAACTTGAGCATTCAGGAGAAATGAAGTGAATATGGTTAGTGGTGATGAGAGACTGTAAAAACCTTATTGCCTGCAAGTCACATGTTTCAGCAGGTAGTATTTCAAACCAAACACTGATGGCTCTGACATCTGGAAATAATTTGATAACAGAAAGAGTTGGAAGAGAAGTGCATAAGTAGAGTGATAACTCAAAATTCATATGTGTAAATTAAGAAGCGACATTGTTTTCCAGACAGGCACTGGTAGAGAACGTTTTTGGTTTGTAAGAAATTTGTTCATCAAGGGTAGTAAAAAGGGTTTGTTATTCTCAAAGAAAACAACTCATAGAAATTGTGAAACAAAAAACCTAAAAGTCAAGGTTATCTTTGGTTAGCAGTCCAGGTGCAGAATCTCACCACAGGAGATGAATAACAGGTTAAGTGATAGGAGCATATCTGCATACCTCAGAGGAGCACAGAGGGACAATGCCAAGTGGATGGGCATCTAAATAATACCCTCTCCCCACAGCTCCCAAGCCCAAGCCTGTAGAAACATAGAAGCACAAAGGTAGGTGGAAACCCAAATTGCAGACTCAAAGGAGGTGTGAGACACGTTATGGCATGCAGGGGAAGAACATTTTGGGATGTACAGGATGTATTATGGAATGTTTAGAGGAGGAACTAAAAGTCAGGGAAAGGAAGGATCTAGTTGACAAGGTGATTTAGGTGAAAGGGACAGCTGTCTGCTACAAAGGTATGTTAGCATAATTTTAGTTTAATACAGTTTTAATCTCTTAATTGCATACTTATTTTAGTTAAAAAGTTTTGGTCTTTATCACGATGAGAAATTAAATTTATATCACTTATTCTGTTTGCTGACCATATTAGTTTTATTTCTGGTATAAAATAAGCACCTTATGTGATAAAGTTACTGAACTTTAAAAATTGTCTTTATCAATTTGTGGGGTTTCCTGTTTCTTTTTTATTTAATCAGTCTATACACAGTCTATACACAGTCTATACACAATTATATAAATAATTTTTAAGTTTAACAGCTAATTAAAAGTAAGTTAATGCAATCTTTGTGAAGAGTTGTTGGCATATCTTAACTAGTCCAGAGGATAGAACTTTGCTTAACAATATTTTTACAATAGTAAGCTAGGAAATCAGTAGCATTTATTTTTTCTTAGAGAGACGAAAGGAGAAGTGCAGTCAGGAGATGAGAAACATACAGAATGAAATGAATAGTCTGCTAAGAAGAAAAAGAAAGTGTTGCCTTATCCATCAGCCTCAGACATAGAAATAAAATAACAAATGGACAGTAAGAAGAATTTGGTTCTCAGGGTTCTAATCTCTTCAGGGTTCAAATGGTTCAAAACTTGCCCATAATATGAATCTGAGTTGAAATTTGATGTTGGTGTTCATGTTCATAATTTAATGTTGTTTTCATCATCATGGTTTGGCTTCGCTAATGAAGATTTGGGAAGGACTCTACCCAGGCTTGCTAAAGGAAGCTGATGGCTAAAAAGGCCAATGTGCAATAGACAAGTCTGGTTGCAAAAAGCACAGCAGAGAGACTCCCCAGGCGGTATTGACTGGACGCAATTCTTTCTGTGTTGTCTTTTCTCCTCGAGAGTGATCCTGGGTGAGTTCTTGAAGGAGGCAGCAGCGTTATAGATGGTTTGTCTCCATGCCTCCTGATTGGAGGCCTGAGTAGATCAATGGTGATGATCAATATGGCCAAGGCTGAGATATTGTTTCAGGGAGTCCTTGTATCTCCTTTTTGGGGCTCCTCTCTCGAGGCAGCTGGTGGCAAGTTCACCATAAAGCACAATCTTAGGGAGGTGAAAGTTCTTCATCCTGGAGACGTGCC